>JAUELA010150124.1:0-23656 GCA_031471845.1 Boltenia villosa | reverse complement strand
AGCAGTCGAACGACACTTAAAAAACATTTAGTCTCCCAGCAGTCGAACGATACATAGACTACTAGTTTCTCAGCAGTCGAACGACACTTAAAAATTTAGTCTCTCAGCAGTCGAACGACACTTAAAAAACATTTAGTCTCCCAGCAGTCGTACGATACATAGACTTTAGTCTTCCCGCAGTTGATGCAATCACTATCCTAATCGTTGTCTCTTATTTCTTCTTGTAGTGCTTATGTCGATATCACAGATGTCAGCGACACCGTGATGGAACAGTTGGAACGGACTCGGAGAAGTTTGTTGAGTAGAGTTGTCCGACAGATTGTAAAGAAGGGGAGGTAAGGGTTTGCTTGTTTTTGGGAAACGTAGGAGACAATCTATATTAACCCTTTCCATGCATTAGGCGGATATATCCACAGTGGCGTTATTCAGATGCAGAGTGAAGCTTCTATGTTGAATAGTAAAAATATTATGAAGATTTTCCGAGTGATATGCAAATTTGCAAAATTTTCACTTTGCAGGCAAAAAATTGGAATTGAACGAATACATTTAAATCCTTACATCTTTATGTTTAAATGTATCCGAATATCATCTAGCGGTACCAATTAAGTGTAATTTCAAAACATATGAAAGTGTTTTAGTATTTTTACCTGGTGTTAGAAGATAACTTTTTCGCTTGAAAAATGTGAGCATTTCCTAAAAATTATATGTTGAAAAATGAAAATCCTATGAAGATTTTCCGAGTGATATGCAAAGTTGCGAAAATTAAATACTGAAATCTCTCGCAGTTTTGGTAATTTAAATTTTGCATGGAAAGGGTTAAGCAGTGCTGTTCAGCAGTCGGGAAAATAATTTGTCTCTAATACAACACTAGCTCCACCTAGAGGAAAATGGCCGACTCAATTCAAAGCAAACTCTAAACATATTTATATTTTGACTCCGGCTCTCTTAGTTAAAAATCAAATCTGAATACGAAAAACATATATTACTGCATTAGATTCATTATGAAATATTTATATGACGAACCTAATTGTTCATTTTATATAAGTCTTATAAGGTCATTGAAGTGACTGTGATCACTGCGAGGCAACAGCTAGTGTATCTATGTGTAACTACCCAGCAGGTAACTCGTATTACGCACACAACTTTGCCAGACGAACACCGGGTTACCCGGGCAGTACACATACAACAATAATGATGATCTCTCTTAACAACAATAATGCTATATCTTTTTAATAACAAGAACGATATCGATTAAATGAGCATATTTTAACACAAAAAAGGCTAAAATAAACAAAGCAAAAATGACCATAAACATATAACTTTTGAACACAAACCACGTCCGTCCACATCGTACATCTAAATTAGACTGGTAACCATTCAGAGATGCAGTTGGTAATCAGCGCTTGTAACAATTGGCGCGCTAGCGCTTTAAAATCATGATTGGGCATAATATTAAAACGTCCTAATGCCTGGCACTTTGTGAGAGCGCCCATTAATGATCCAAAAACCAAAGGTGATGAATCATGCATAAAATATGTAAGGGTGAGGTTTCGTAGACGTGAAAGTCATGTAAACGTTGTTTTGTCCAATGTGAAATATCATTTGGTAGGATTGACGTCGATAACATTTGCAACCATATTTACCCGCAATGCATTAGAATATCTCTTAGGTCAGTGCTTCTCAACGGGTGGGCCGCGAAGCTATTACAGGTGGCCAAAATGTTACAGTACAAAAAGCGAATACTTTTATCAACGCGTGTTGATTATTATTGAGAAGCATTTTAACAGTAAATTTTTTTTTTACCAATTTTTCTTCCATTTTTTTTAGAATGAAGCGTTCGATAGGACCAGTTGTTCGACAATCTTCTTCTTTTTGCACCGTTGCTAACGGCACCCACATGATCTGTCCATCACCGAAGGTGAGTTGAAGGTCACAGCAGAGGCCTAAAGTATGAGATTGGAGCCCAACAAATGTTAAAATGTGGCCAAATGTATAAACTTGTAGCCAAATGATTATTAGAAATAGTTAAATGAATGAATGCTTAATGCAGCCCGATCTGCTTTGCATAGCCCTCATCCATATGCATGTAGGCCAAGTATAGCTAATACATATAATACATAATTACATATACACATAAATTCAGTATTGGTTAGGTTATAGGGCAGGGATGGCAAACCTTTTCATTTGACTGGGTCACATTTGATACCTTAATTTGGAGAAAAAATGAAAGTGGGTCACAAATTTACTTGAGTTGTGTGTGATATAAAGTTTTTGAGAAAAAAGGCCAGGAAAAGGCCAAATAAGCCAGACCTATTTGATGAGGCCAAATGAATCGTAAAAAGGTCAAATTTCAAGAATTTAGCCTTTAAAGGGCCAAGCTGACAACCCTGGTATGGGTAAAGGGTGAATCGGGAAGACTGATTTGCCAACTAAGTTACCAAGTATTAATTGAATTCTTCATTCATTATTGAACAATGATATTTGAGATACTTAAATTATAAAGAGATGTATGGTTGCCTGAAAAGCTCTTCTCACAGTAGCACAACTGAACAATTTTTTGTATAAATACCAAAAAGCGGAGTGGGTCACTGAAATGTTGGTGGAGGGTCACTTCGTGACCCGCGGGTCAGTGGTTCGCCATTCCTGCTATAGGGTATTAAATAAAACTTTTGCATGAAGTTCCATTAAAATTATTGAAATAGGTAAGGATTGATAAACAACTATTTTTCTTCGTTTGTTTTGAAAATATAACGGGCACTATTTATGCAATTTTTTCCTCCTATCTTCTCCTCATCTCCCACTACTTGGAAAGTGCGCCAAGAGCAATTATGTAATATTTATCGGCTACTCAATTGTAGGGATACAACCATTTTGTTACTGTTCAATTACATACAAACACGATTGTTTGTTTTATTGGAATTAATTAATGATGGAACTCATAAGAATGAAATAAAAAATGCCATTCAATTTATCTCTATTTGAAATATACAACAAAAAAACACACGATCCGGAGTGTTATTTTTGTTACTGTGTTGTTTCCTTGTTTACACAGTCCTTATTGGAAGACCTAATCCTATTTACATATTTGTTTTATTTCTTCTGAATTTCTAATGGTACTTCCTTCATCTTTCTCTCTTTCTGAACATAGGTGAGCCTGACGATAGGCGACAACATAACCCGAAACATTTCCGATTCAATGTTCGTTCGCTCAACGTTGAAACTCGTCATGGACAACATACTCTTACCACTAGATGGCGCCGAGTTGAAGTACTATCCGAACCCGGTCGTGGTGGATCTGGATGAACAGGATCAAGAGAAGGAGTGGAGAAACGGGAGCTTGTTGAAGATCAAGGTGGGTGAAGGGGTTAAAAGAAGGGTGATGGGTGAATTGGGTGAAATTTTTGAAATATAATAAAAGGGTAATCAATGAACCATAACATATAGAAATACAGGGTATAAATTAAACTACTAATTGGTATGGGATTGTATGTCATCAATGAACAGAGAAAGAATAAGTGATTGTAATCATCACTTTTCAAGGCACAAAATAACGACCAGTCATCGGTCAAATGACTGGCAATTTGAAGGCTTTGACAGTCGTCAAAATTTGACGCCGGTCAAAATGTCCGGCTATAAAATGGCAGGAATATTTGTGTTTTCAATGCGAAATTAAACAGGACACAAAATAACTTAATTGTAAAAGTTCCTTTTTCATACGATGAACGTAAAAGTTCGTTTTTCGAACAATGAACGTCCTCAATTTACTTTTTGTAACAAGCGGCATTATAAAGTAAAATAGCATTCTCTCTCTGCACGTTACTTCTCGCACTTAGCATCTTCGCATTTATGCAGTGTTTTTAAGGCAAATAATTTGACAGGCCAAACAACAGTTTTGACAGGCTTCCACTGGCCAAAACTGTCAAAATGACAGACATCCCAAAATTCCTCTATTGTGCCCTGAATATCCAATTTCCACAGGTTCTGAATCTGAACGAGGAAGCGATAACCAAGTCTGAAATCAAGATCAAGATAGGAGAACAGATATGTCCGGTGGATTCAATGGATGAAGTTGGATTGTTGTGCATCTTGCCTGAGAAGCCTACAGGTACTTAAAGAATTTAAGAACTTGAAGAATTTAAGAACTTGAAGAAATTAAAGAAATAATGAACTTGAACTTGAAGATTTAAAAAAAAATTAAAGAATTTAAGAATTTAACTTAAAGAATTTAAGAAATTTAAGAATTGAAGAACTTGAAACATTTAAGAAATTGAAGAATTTAAGCACCTATAGAATTTATGAACTTAAAGAATTTCAAGAATTTAAGAACTTGAAGAATTTAAGAACTTAAAGAATTTTAAGAACTTAAGAATTTTAGAATTTAAGAACTTAAGAATTTAAGAACTTAAGAATTTAAGAACTTAAGAATTTAAGAACTTGACGAATTTAAGAACTTGAAACATTTAAGAAATTGAAGATTCCAAGCAACTATAGAATTTATGAACTTAAAAGAATTTCAAGAATTTAAGAACTTGAAGAATTTAAGAACCTGAAAAATTTAAGAACTTAAAGAATTTAAGAACTTATAGAATTTAAAATCTTAAAGAATTTAAGAACTTAAAGAATTTAAGAACTTAAAGAATTTAAGAACTATATAATTAAGAAATTAAGAACTTGAAAGAATTTAAGAACTATATAATTTATGAACTTAAAGAATTTAAGAACTTGAAGAATTTAAGAACTATATGATTAAGAAATTAAGAATTTAAGAAATTGAATAATTTAAGAACTTGAAAGAACTTAGGAATTTAAGAATTTAAGAAATCAAAGAATTTGAGAAAATTAAGAATTTAAGAAATATTAATGAAAATAAGAACTTAAGCTGTCTCGTGATGTGCAAAGAGTGGTTGGCCATAAAATTTTTGTATTTTCTCATTTTCGTTTAATTTTAAACCTTATTCCTAATTTTCAGGCCAAGAGGCAACTTTTGAAGTTACTGTGAAAATGGGAAACAAAGTTTGGCAGATTGGGACGATCACATACTTCGTGAAGCCTCCTTCTATATCAGAAACGGTCAAATATATTCTAATCGCTTCCGGTGTCGTGTTAACTATCTTGATCGTTGTCATTGTCGTTTATCTTGTCCGGAAGAACAGACATTACAAAGAGAACAAGTGAGTACTGTTGAAAGAGTGAAATTTGTCCTGAATATTTGAGACTTAACCCTTTCCCGTGCCAAGTATGGTTGAAAGAGTGAAATTGGTCCTGAATATTTGAGATTTTAAATATATTTCATAGAGTAAAATAATATAAAATTAGAAGATATGTGTGTTTTGGTGAATATTCTCTTTTCGAAAGAGTTTTGAAAGAGTAAAATGTAATGAAGAATGAAAAGAGAACAATGTAGTGTGTTGAAGAGTGAATTTTGTTGAAAGGGTTTAAAAGAGTGAAGAAAGAGTGGGAATGCAGTGAAAAGAGTTGAATGTCATTAATCAAATGAAAGATGTTTAAAAGAGTGAAATGTGACCAAAAAAAGAGTCAAAATGAAATCGTGAAATGGAACCAAAGAGTGAAATCAAATGAAAGAGTTGATGGAATGTAAAGAATGAAATGAAAGAATTTAATTGCAGGAGAAATTTTTAGTTTTAATGAATGAAACTTAATCAGGATTTTATTTATATTGTGAAATGAGACAAAAGAGTTAGTTATGGAACCAAAAGAGATAAAGTAGAAATTGTAATTTTTTTTTCTTTAAATAAAAGGATGAATATAAATATAAAAAATTCAATTAGTGAATTAATCAATAGATATAGACATGTTTGTAAATACCATATTTGGATTCCAAAATAACATAACAATAACATTGATCCGCTTCGATCAATAATATAAACAACAACATAACCCTTTTGAAAACAATAACATGAACAAATAAACAATAACATCAACTTTTGTTTTACAATAACTCCATCATAAACAATAAATTAAAATTGAATTATGAACAATTACTGAATGGACAATAATAGGTAAAATCATGACATCACAGATAGGGACGGCCATAACCGAATAGTTAGGTATTCCAGAATAATTAATTCCGGATATGGAATTCCGGATGTTTTCTCAAATTGAGTTTTCTCCATTTGCCAATATATCACAACATCACGTGAATCATGAATTTTTAGAGTAAAAATGAGCGAAATAGCTGTAGCGATTTCTAATATAAACAACTTCAATTGCAAGCCAAAGTGCTGCAAAACAGCTTTTTTCCCAGCGGGTGTTTAACAAGCTTTTTTTCTTCCCGAGAGGCGAAGCATCTCGTGAACATAGCTACGAAAAAAAATATATATTCCGAATATTCGGAATTCTTAAATAGATGAAGAATGACATTCGGAATACCTAGCTATTCCGTATGTATTGCGGATATCTAACCCGGTTTGGTCATCCCTAATCATAGATTTGGAAAGTACATACTCTATTTTTTTATTATTCAGTATTTTATATTGCTTATTAGCATTCTTACTTTCAATGCACCCTAATAGTTGGCATTTAAAAATAATTCTTGTGGTGCTTTGCATCATGTGTATGTTTCCATATTTGATATGATTACTTCTCTGATCTTTGCAGGAACGAGTTCCAGAAAGTGATTGAAAATCTTGAAATGTCAGTCCGGGCAGATTTCCGAAAAGCATTTGCGGAGTTGAGCATTGATATGACGGATTTAACGGCTGATATTGGAGATGTTGGGCTCCCGATCTTGAACTACAGACAGTACGCAACAAACATGTTCTTCCCGAGCGTACGATATCATCCATGCATGAAGGAACCTGATGTAAGTATTAGATCAGCCGGCCACGTCCGGTGGCCGAACGAGTGAAGTCGTCGGCTGGTCATCAATGCTCACCTAGAGGTTCTGGGTTCAAATCTCGGCTTCACCTGCACAGATTTATTCAGCACCTACACGATGTTGCACGCTTGTTGATCACTTCACTTTAATATATGCCGTGTTCACCCTTGAGCCATGACGTGAGTAAGTGACTGGGGACGCTGAACTCCTCGCCGGTACAGCGGTTTCACGTGACCTTGATCACGGCTTTCTGCCGCTATCCAAGTTCAGCATGCTCGCAAGCCGGCATGGTCGCATCATGCGTCCATGTATAAGCCCACTAAGGCTTTCCGGTGAATCCGAAGGTAAATATGATACATCAATCAGCGCTTCTCAACCGGTGGGCCGCGAAGCAGGCCAAAATGTTGAGAGTAAAACATGCGAGTACTTTTATCAGCGCTTGTTGAATATTATTGACATGCATTTTGACAGCGAATTGAATGTGCTGTTAATATTTTAATTCATTCTCAAAAATATATTTGAATTTAGATTATCGTAACTTAATCTTGTCTTTATAAGCACTTTTCATTCCATTCTTCATTCCATTTCATGACTTTTCATGACAATCTTTTCCAGCCATCGGAGAAACCCATCCCCCAGGTGGAGCAAGGACTCCTTCAATTCTCTCTTCTCATCACAAACAAGCATTTCTTGATCTCGTTCGTACGAACTCTCGAAGAACAAAGAAACTTCAGTAACAGAGATAAAGGGAATGTAGCTTCACTCATTACTGTTGTCCTGCATAAGAAGTTGGATTATTTCACCGAGTAAGTTGCTTCGTTATAATAGGACAAGTTCTTAATTGTAGTGGATTTGATTTGTCACCAAAATATTAAAAAAATGATATTTTTCATTTAAATATTTCTTTACGATTACGACATGATCAATAATGTAGAAAAATGAGATGAGATTTGAATTTTTTTCAACACTTTTGGTGCTTTAGGTTGTTTCTTATGTTTCTTCAGGCTACGAGGTCATGGACCTTTTACTTTAGCATGTTTAATAGCCCTGATTTTGGACAGAAAAGTTTAGGCTATTTAATTATTTTGGCATAATTGTAATATATAAAATGGACGTATTTATATATTTTTAGTTATCATGAAACTTTATTGTTAAAAACCAATAAAAAAAATCCATAATAATTTTCAAAACCCAAATTCATTAAGCATATGGAGGCCAGGGTCGCAGATGTGACTCCTGGAGCATTAATTTTGTGGAAGGCTAGTTTTAATTGGTAGGTCTGAGTTATGGATCCTTTACTTTTTTAATAAAGTTAAGCGTTTTTAATTATTTTGGCACGAATTGTAACATATAAATTGGACATGCTTATATATTTTTATCATCATCATTCATAACTAACTTCACATTTTTTTTCCAAAACCTAATTTCAATGAATATATATCCTGACCCAGCCAAATCCTTGAAGCATCATATTATTGGAACCATATTTGGGCAATTATAAATGAGGACAGCTCTCTCCCGGAGTCCAATTAATTCACACGGCGTTTTAAAATATGTCAATGTACAAATTGCGTATTTCCATTGTATTTCATGGCAAAACGTTGTTTAAAAGTGAAAATAACATAGAAAATAAGTTATGAAGACGGAGGCTTTATTACAAAAAAAGGCATGTCAGGGAAAATCTGGACGTATGATAGAGTTAGATGGGCTAATAGGTGTCAAAATATGCTTTGTTGTGGATTTAATTAGAAGGTCTGGGTTATGGATCTTGCACTTCAGCATGTTTAATAGCCCTGATTTTGAACAGAAAAGTTAGCGTATTTAATTATTTTGGCACAAATTGTATCATATAAAATGGACGCGTACATATTTTGTTCTCATGAACCTGTGTTAAAAATCATTCAAAAATAACATTTTTTTCCAAAACTTTAATCAACAAATAATATTTCCTATCCTTCCTACAGAGTCATGAAATCTCTCATTACTGATCTGATCTCTGCCAGTGTTCAGAGGAATCCAAAGTTGGTTCTAAGGAGGTGAGTTGGTTGGCATTAGAGCTGTGTGTCGCGAATAGTGTCTAGGTGTGTTTCAATAAATGTAAGTTATTTAATATATAAAAATCCCTAATTTAATATTCATTTTCGAAATAGGACATAGCATAGCTTCACAGGATCACGGGGGAGGGATGGAGCGACATTCATATCTCGTCATATGAAGTGTACATTCAGCAAACTCGAAGAATTTCAATCGAATCACGTTTATAAATTTAATTTCGAACTTCCAAGTCATTCTGATAGTCGAAACACATTTTTGATCCAGAAATGTGCTGAATGAAAAATTTAATCTCATCTCCCTTTTTTCGTGCTATGAAAAGATGGCAAACATGAACTCACGAAACTAGAAATACATTATCGCTTAAAATAATAGGGCTAACTTTATACTTCATTTTAAATGATTTGTGGCGTAAAATTGTATTGCCAAAAAGTTTGGGAACCTCTGCATTAGAGTAATCACATCTTCATTTACAATCTCATTATTTTGTTTATTTTCATTTGTTTCATTCAATGATTTAGTTACATATATACAGTTGGCAACCTTCAATCCGGCAACCACGTGACATTAGGACTTAGGCATATCAAAAAGTATAGGCGGAAGAAGAAGCGATATATCTATATGAGTTGAAAAGGTTTGGTCAAGATTTGAGCGGAAACTGGAACATACAAACAAAAAATTAAAAAAAAACAGAAGTGATCAAGATACTTGTCGAATACGTAGCATTCGCCAAGTAATCAAGCATAATATTGGATGCCGGATTAATGGTAGTCAATTGTATATATTAAATAATAAAAAATATTGAATAAAAATGTTAGCATGCTTTTCAAACAAGTTTTTAGAAATCATTATTTTCTATTATTTTTTGTTCATTTTTTTCTATAATTATTTCATTTTTCAATTTTTCGTTCTGCATGCCTTCTCAGGACGGAGTCTGTTGCAGAAAGAATGTTCAGTAATTGGATGGCGATCTGTCTCTTTCCTTACATCAGGGTAAGTTAGACAATCCTGCAATAGTTTACGAAGCTTTGCAAATCAAATTCCAACTTCAACAGCCCCTCCAAATCCCACAAACATTTTATCCCTCCAAATATTACTCAAGTTTCAACAGCCCTTCAAATTCAGCTGGTTAATTTACTGAAACGGCTGCAAACATTTTAACTCTGGCTTTTGCAATATAGAAGTTAGGGGATAAGTGTTCTTCGGGGCCTCCTACCCCACTCCGGACCCCCTTCTATAGAATATTCTCTTACCCCCCTTGGACAGCTTGGCCATCGCTAATCAAGTCCTTGGCTCCGAACTATGTAATGATGATGGTATTTCCTACAATTTTCTATCTGGTTAATTCACCCAAACACCTGCATTTAAACTCTGACTTGCAATATAGAGGTTTGGGGATAAGTGTTACTTGGGGCTTCTACCTCACTCCTGACCCCTTATGTCACTTATATCAGGGTAAGTTAGACAATCCTGCAATAGTTTCCGAAGCTTTGCAAATAAAATTCCAACATCAACAGCCCCTCCAAATCCCACAAACATTTTATCCCTCCAAATATTACTCAAGTTTCAACAGCCCTTCAAATTCAGCAGGTTAATTTACTGAAACGGCTGCAAACATTTTAGCTCTGGCTGGCAATACAAAAGTAATGGGATAAGTGTTCTTCGGGGCTTCCTACCCCACTCCTAACCCCCTTGTATAGAATATTCTCTTACCCCCTTGGACAGCTTGGCCATCGCTAATCAAGTCCTTGGCTCCGAACTATGTAATGATGATGGTATTACCTACAATTTTCTATCTTCGAAAGATTAGCAAATCAAATTCATTTGGTTAATTCACCCAAACACCTGCATTTAAGCTCTGGCTTGCAATATAGAGGTTTGGGGATAAGTGTTACTTGGGGCTTCTACCTCACTCCTGACCCCTTATGTCACTTATATCAGGGTGAGTTAGACAATCCTGCAATAGTTTCTGAAGCTTTGCAAATAAAATTCCAACTTCAACAGCCCCTCCAAATCCCACATTTTTACCCTCCCTTACCCCTGTGCAGCCTGGCCATCGCTAATTAATTCCTTGGCTTGCAACTATGAAGTGAAGCCATAATTCCCAACAATTTATATCATTATTCCTTCAATTTCTTACTCATATTTGGGAGACATTTTCTTCAACGAGTTGAAAATAGAATCAGTTACCGTAAATTTCCACGCATAATACACACCCTTGAACTTGTCACCAAAATATAAAAAATTTAAATAATGAAAACTTAAATTCCTCATACCCATGCATAATATGCACCACCTAAATGACTAAGATTTCGATCGAAAATAATGCGTATTATTCACGGAAATTTTACGGTAATCAAAATCCCTCTATTTCTGCAGCTCTTGAGCCTATCAGACATAAACTTTAAAACTATTTCCTTCATTTTGTTCGGCCATTGCAGGCGTAATATAATCACAGAATTTAAAATAATATAACATAAAATCATGCTCACTTTTGAACTCTAGGTGCCAACTCTGAAACTCTAGGTGCCAACTCTGAAACTCTAGGTGCCAACTCTGAAACTCTAGGTGCCAACTCTGAAAATCTAGTTGCCAACTCTGAAACTCTAGTTGCCAAATTAGGGGTGAAGCATTGCTTTGTGAGCTTAGCTCCTCGTATTAAAATATAATTCTTTTTTTCATTCTACTTTGAATTTTATTAAATGTATATTTTTTGTTTCATTTATTTTTTGTTCGTTAAATATTATTTTTTTCGTTTAAGTCATTGCATTCGGGCTGTGAACTTATTTTTTAAAACTTTAAAATAATTCTAATTAAAATTAAAATGAAAATAAATTAATTTAAAATTTCAATTTAATTATGTCTGAACTTGTTTGTGTATTAAAGTCAATTCCGCTACTTTTTTATTGTTTATATTATTTGTTTATATAAACAATTTCCAGGACAATGCGGGAAAACCGTTGTTTCTTCTCCAAAAAGCCATCAAACATCAAGTCTCGAAAGGAGCTCTTGATGCTATCACAGGCAAGGCTCGATATACTCTCAGTGATGACCGATTGTTGAAGGAAGATGTTCAGAGTGATCCACTGGTAAGAAATAAAATTCTTAAAATAAAAATTTAATTTTTTTTCATTTATGGAAAATTCATTGAATCAGTGAAAAATCAGTGCGACCGCGAGTGGATCGTGCATGTTGGGAAATTTTCTTGGCTTGGTATGAAATTACCATTGGTTTTTCGAAGAAAAAAAACAGAGATCCGATTTGTATGGCACATTTGTAGTTACATTTTATCCGAATGTAAGAAAATTTTTCCCCCGCCTTCTGTGAGCATTGTCTCATGTCATTACATAACCAAATTTTGCATTTCAAATATTTGGGGGTTCACGAGCTAGACCTTAAGAAAATAGGGGGCCGGGGTCCAAAAAGTTTGGGAACCCCTGCCTTAATCAACTATATTTCTCAGTCTGAACTATGGTTTTCCATTTCCAGACTCTCTTCGTCTCCCAAAGTGGATCTCACGACGATGAACCAGTGATTGTTAAAGTTCTGTCGTGTGATTCAATTTCTCAGGTGAGTGTTTGTCTATGTGCAAATACGCAGAAGTAGGGCACAAAATAACGGCCAGTCATCGGTCAAATGACTGGCAATTTGAAGGCTTTGACAGTCATCAAAATTTGAAGCTTGTCCGGCTATAAAATGGCACGAATATTAGTGTTTTCAGTGCGAAATTAAACAGGACACAAAATAAATGAACGTCCTCAATTTAAAATATATTCCCCCTGCTTTCTACCTTTGGGTTTATTTATAAGCAAGGTAATTAATTTAAATTTATGCAGTGTTTTTAAGGCAAATAATTTGACAGGCTAAACAGTTATGACTTGAGTCAATGACTTTTTTGGTATGACTCGACTCGACTCAAGTCTCTGCGCTTAAAGACTTGCCTTGAGTCGAGTCTTGAAACAAAATGACTCGAGTTAATAGAGACTCGAGTCTCACATCAAAGAGATCAATTTGATTACTTTTCCCGATTTTAAGATAGTTTATGATGTAACAATGTGTTTAACGTACACGCGTATCTTGATTCTTGAGCAAGTTGAAACACGATGTCAGTTCGCTTTGCCTTTGTAAGGATCGTAACGGGAGTTGCCAAAATATTCAGTTCAGTTTTGCGCCATGGATGTTCTACTGGATTCTTTCAATCTTTGGTGAAATGCTTCATGACTTGAAATTGACTCGGACTCGACTCGACCATAAGATTGAAAAGACTTGACTTGACTCGAGTCTCTAGGTCCATGACTCGGACTCGACTGGTCCCATTTCTGGTAGGAAGGCTGGGCGGCCAACCTAGAGAAATTGGTTTATTTTTGAATGAGTCGTTATAATTTTTTAAATCTGATATTTACAAAACATAATGATACGGCAAACTAAAGGGTTGTTGTATGAGCGTATAAAGAGCAAGCTCACTAATATAGTCGCAATTCTTCAATCCAACCAAACTCTATAGAGACTTAAGGCCCCCATCCCTCCTCACCCTTCGAATAATGATCATGCCGTAATTGATTTATCGAAAAATTCTTCATTGGAAAAAATTCATCCTGAATTGATTGCTGTTAATCCTACCCAGCAATTCACATTTGAAAACATTCATTCAGAACCTTAACACCTGCACCACATTGTGTCACCTACTATGGTGTCCGTTAACCGTCTGAGAGATTTTCAAGAAACTTGTTTTATTCTGTTACTATTAGTATATTTGAGTTCCAGTAGCAAAGATATACATATGTAACTTCTAACCAACCAATATCCAAATTTCAGGTGAAAGAGAAAGTGATGGATGCCGTCTACAAGAGGATTCCGTTCTCACACAGACCAAAAGCTGATCAGCTGGATTTAGGTGAGAAATAAATATATATTTGTTATAACGTAGAGTTAGTTCCTTTTCAATCAAATGCTGTTTGGATAAATGGCGTCGGCAGGTCATCTATGCTCATCTAGAGGTTCTGGGTTTGAACCTCGGCTTCACCTTCACAGATTTATTCAGCACCTGCACAATGTTGCACGCTTGTTGATCACTCCACTTCACTATATGCCGTGTTCATTGAGCCTTGACGTGAGTAAGTGACTGGGGACGCTGAACTCCTCAACGGTACAGAGCGGTTTCATGTGACCTTGGTCACGGCTTTCCTCCGCTATCCAAGTTCAGCATGGTCGCACCATGCGTCCAAAAATAGGTTCGATTTTGAGAGCAAAATGTGAGAATAGGCCAGCCAGGAAGGGCACTCACTATTTAAATTAGATGTCTAGACTTGGATATTTGGCAAGAGCAGCTGGCATTATGGGAAGAATGAGGAATTATGTCCCATTACCTGTCATTGGAATGATTTATAACTCTAATCTATTTTCAACTTATCTACGGAATCCTTGGCTGGGTTGGGTATTTTCAAGACAATAATTTGTGTGTGACACTTTAAATGCCAAGAGTTGTGAGATGTCATGCAGCAAACCGTTTATCCTTTCTCTATGCTCCCTTTTAGTTGCGGGTCCATATGCGGTGTATGCCACAAGGATGCTCGAACAAGAATTATAAAATACAAAAATAATAGACATGGTCTTGTTCGTACACAATTAAAAGTTTTATTTCGTAAGCCTTCGCTAGCTTTTGAAATCTAGCTTCTTCAGACGGTGCATAATAAATGACTTAATAACAAGAACGATATGGATACATACATAGCTTACGAAATAAAACTTTTAATTGTGTAAGAACAAGACCATGTCTATTATTTTTAACACTTTAAATCTCATATTTGGTTGAAACTGTATAATAGAATCACGTGAACGATTTTTAAATCATACAACATTTCAGAATGGCGCCACGGCCGCAGTGGCCACTTGGTGTTGCCAGATATCGATTATTCAAGCGACACTGCCTCCCGGTGGAAGAGAGTGATGACAATCAAGGATTACAAAGTTGAGAACAACGCAACGATGGCACTGATACAGAGGCAGCAAGATATGTATGGATCACAGGTAGAATTATTATTCGGCTTCTTAATTAGTGTTTGGGCTTCTTTATGAATAGCTTGGCTCGACCAATTGGGCTTATTTTTGGCTGTCTTGTTGATTTTGAGGCTCGTATTTGATTATTTATTTTAATATGGATACTCCTAGATAATTAGTTAGCTACTCTGATAATTATTAGGCCACTCTTTGAAAATTATTTGGCTACTCTTTGATAATTTTTTGACCATTCTTAGAAAATTATTTGGCTACTCTTAAGTAATAATTTGGCTACCCCTTGATAATAATTTTGCTCTTTTCTGATGATTATTTGGCTATTTCAAAGCTAAAATCTAACCTATTACTTTACATCTAGGACATCGTCAGTCACTACACTGCACAGACACCGGACACCAGCATTGTATCTCCTATGTTACCAGAGGAAAGTGCAAAAGTTTATCATTTGGTGAGAGAGAGAAAACCCTGTGAATACTTTTGTGCTAAATCTAGACCGTTTAACAAATGAGTTGTGATATATCATGCAGCAAACTTTCTATGTTATCTATGTTATCTTCACTATGTTATCTTCTAGTTCTTTTGATTGATGTTTCATATTTACCCTTGGCTTATACATGGGCGCATGATGCGACCATGCCGGCTTGCGAGCATGCTGATCGGCGAGGAGTTCAGCGTCCCCAGTCACTTACTCACATCAAGGGTGAACACGGCATATATTGAAGTAGCAACTAGCATGCAATGCATCGCGAAAGTGCTGCCGCTTGCAACAAACAGTTTATCCTCTTTTTCTTTGCTCCTTCATGGTTGTGGATCTGTATTTAGTGTAAACCACAAGGATGCTCAAACAAGAATTTTATAAAATTTGGACTCGATCGAGTCCTCGAAAAATCCCAAGACCCCAAGACTCGTTCGAGTCTGAGTACTCAGACTCGTTCTATCCCATGCCTAATAATTAATAATAAATAATTAATAATAAATAATAAAGAAGAAGTTATTATATTTAAACATTTGACAATCCTGTTTCTACTCTGAACAGGTCAAATACACCGATGACTTGGAACAGAAGCGGGAGAGTACCATCCCACGGGATCGTCATAAACATATCCTCGATTTGTACTTGCTTCGACTGATCAATATGAAGGTAAGAAGCAGAGTTGTAATGACTCGAGACAATGACTTCAGTCGCATTTTTGTGTGACTCGACTCGAGTTTCGGCGCTCAAAGACTTGACTTGACTCGAGTTTCGAAACAAAATGACTCTAGTTAATAGAGACTCGAGTCTCACATTAAAGAGATTAATTTGATTTGATTACATTTTCCCGGTCGGTCTTGGGTAGTTTATGACGTAACGATCTTGATACTTGAGAAAGTTAAAACACGCTGTCGGTTTGTTTTGCTTTTGTAACGATCGTGGCGTGAGTTACCAAAATATTCAGTTCAGTTTTGAGCCATGGATTGTTAACTGGATTCTTTTACACATTGGTGAAATACGTCATGACTTGAAATTGACCATTTTTGTGACTCGGACTCGACTCGACCATAAGATTAAAAAGACTTGACTTGACTCGAGTCTCTAGGCCTATGACTTGAGACTCGACTAGTGACTTGGTCCCATCTCTGGTAATAAGTGGATAATAGTAGACCTGGCGAATCTAGAAGTGCCCGTGAGAGATTTCACGTCGGCTGTGTCGCAAAACACCCGAGTCCCTCCATGAGTGGAAAGTTAAGTCTTTGACCTTGAAAGTAGGTTGAAATGCTGAACTTAGGAGCTCTTTATATGATAGACGAATTCAAATCGAAAACGGTTCCATTTTTCAGTCTGACTTCATTACAAACTAAACTTCCTAAACTTCCTCTATTGTGCCATGTGTCTTCTTCCGGTATATATTCTTCTACCCGGGTGCTATAGATCAGGCATGTCAAACTCAGAGTCCCGCAAGGGCCATAGGAGTCAGTTTGTGTTGTCACAATTATAATTGAAGTGCAAATGTGGTTATTGCAAATTAAACGATGTATCTTTTCATTCACTTCTGTGCAAAAATACTGTAATTCCCATTTTTCTTGAAACACTCGCCCTTCTTTGTTCACCTTCCTTTTTTTCATAGTCGGAGGAGCACTAGCCGTTTTGAACTGTAGCTAAACGCAATTCAAGCGGTTGTATTAGCTAACCGCAATTCAAGCGGTTGTATTATTACGTCTTTTATTAAGTTTTGGCGAGTCATACCCCCATACGAGCTACTCGATAAAAGTTATGTCGGGTTACCCCCGTCATGCGAGTGGAACAACAATCATGTCTGGCGAGTCCCGTAATACGAGCGGAAAGGGTTAAAATCGTCTGTGCGGGCCGCATGTTTGACATGCCTGCTATAGATAGTTCTGGATTAAAATATAAACATTATCATCCCAGGGAATCCTGCAAAGCTACGTCGATGAAGTCTTCCAAGCAATCCTGGACACAGACAGAATCCCAGTCGCTGTCAAACATTTCTTTGATTTCTTGGACGATCTTGCAAAGACAGAAGGAATCGAAGATCATGAAATTCTGCATATCTGGAAAACAAACAGGTATAGGCTGGTTTTGAATTTTTACAAGACGGTGCTTGTTTAGGGAGGAGGGTTAGATAATAGTTATCTGGTTATTACTTGGTGAATGCTACGACAAGTATCTTGATCACTTCTGTTTTTTTTATTTTTTGTTTGTATGTTCCAGTTTCTGTGTGGCGCGACAACTCTCTTAAATCTTGATCAAACTTCTTCAAACTTTCAACTCATATAGATATATCGCTTCTTCTTTTTGAACGCCTTGATCTCCGAGACTAGTGGGGAAAAATAATCATAAATTGCTACCTAGCTTCTAGTCATCAAATGCCAATATAGTCCCAAATTTTAATCAGTTACTTCATCGCATGGTGACGTCCCTTAGGATTTTATTAAAATGCTTATTATGACTTCATAGTAAAAGCTAGGAAAATGGAACCTTCGCTATATATTTCACTTCAATATCCACATCTAATTAAACCAATAATTCAATTAATTGTTTGTGATCAAGCACTTTAAGAATACTTCCCTTTGTTTTCAGCGTCCTTGGTCGATTCTGGGTGACAATCCTTAAAAATCCTGAATCTGTTTTCGATATCGACAAACCAGAGACGGTGGAATCATCGATGAGCGTCATCTCGCAAACCTTCATCGATGCTTGCTCAGTACAGGAGCACAAACCAACAAAGGTCTCGAGAAATTTTGTCATTTTTTAATTTTTAATTATTATTCAATTAATTTCAATTAATTTTTTGATTGATGTATCATATTTACCATTGGATTCACCGGAAAGCCGTAGCGGGCTTATACATGGACGCATGATGCGACCATGCCGGCTTGCGAGCATGCAGAACTTGGATATCGGAGGGGAGCCGTGACCAAGGTCACGTGAAACCGCTCTGTACTGGTGAGGAGTTCAGCGTCCCCAGTCACTTTCTCACGTCAAGGCTCAAGGGTGAACACGGCAAATAGTGAAACGAGGTGATCAACAAGCGTGCAACATCGTGAAGGTGAAGCCGAGATTCGAACCCAGAAACTCTATGTGAGCATAGATGACCAGCCGACAGCTTTACCTGTTCGGCCACCGGAAAGCCAGCTCGTTGCGAGCGAGTTTTCTTCCCAACGCTGGGTTTTATCAGCTCTTACAGCGATTTTTCTTCTTTATTTTTTCCTCCCTATTTGCATATTTCACGTTTGTAATTAGAGACTGCGTGTTGTTGATGACAACCAATAAATAAAATAGTAACATGTAAATTTAAAAAACAAACATTCATCGATGCTTGCTCAGTACAAGAGCACAAACCAACAAAGGTCTGGAGAAATTTTGTCATTTTTTAATTTTTTATTATTATTCAGTTAATTAGATTGAGTTTAATAATAAATAAATAAACAACTACGGAAAGTGAGGAAAACTTTAAATTGCTCAAAATATAAAGTGGAATATACAGTAGCACATTAAGCGATAGTATTAAAAACGAAAATATGAGAAATGTGGTAAATATTTTTACTACAAAATAATCCATAATTTATTATTTTTTCCATGCTTAATATTAAGCTTAAAATACTTGATGACGGTGAAAAATCTACATGCCTTGAGTTCAAAAAAAAAATTGAGAAAAAAAAATCGAATTTTCGAATCACTTTTTCCGATTCAAATCAAATGCAATTCGAATTTGAAGATTCGATTCAAAGTGCTCATCCCTAGCCTTAACTACTATACAAACAAACGGCCAGGCTCACATCTACCGTGTCACACAAATAACCTAGATATGTGTGCTGGAATCCCTCCATTTTACTATGAAATTGTGAGTGGGATTTCTTTTCTCCTCGACGCGGGGTTTTATTTGCCTACTCTTCTTGCACACTTCTCACCTTCTATAAATAATCTCTTTTTTTCCATATTTGTTGTAATTTCGAAAATCTTTCTATTAACATTTGTAATCAATAGTCATGGTTGTCACTACATTGTATCTTGCAATGTCATAAACCATTCAGTTTTTCTATACTGACCGCTATTTTCCGAATTTTGTATTTTAAAATGATGAAAAATAAAACTTCTATCTATCTATCTAACTTTTCACTCAAACAATTCCAGGACTCCCCAATCAACAAACAACTGTACGCCAAAGAGATCCCAACTTACAAGAAGTTGGTTCAGAAATATTACCAGGATGTTCAAGACATGCAGCCAGTCAGTGACCAAGATATGTGCGCTCATATGGCGGAGATATCCAGGGTAAGTTGGTTCCTTTGCTTGAATGTTAAATTAAAGTACTCTTGTATTTTGAATAGTCATCCTAACTAGAGTTTGAAGTACAGGACTTGTGACGACTAAAAATATGGAAAGTTTTAAAATTAAGGATTAGGGTTAGATGTACCACAGGATTGGGTAAACTTTTTCTCTCCGAGAGCCGCATGGAGCATCAGTGAATATCTCGTGGGCCGCATTAAACAAAAACTAAATCCACTAAATGTTACTTCAACACAAAGACGCAATTATTATTCATGGAAATGTATTATTTGTACCGGTACCACACACTCGGCATTGTGCGTGCATAATAGTAGACATTTTCCTTAAATGGCATTGACGGCGTTGAGCGGTTAAAAGACTTGAAAACAATACTCCGTTCATCGTTATCATCCGTTTGCGTTTGCAACATGGCTGCGAAATCTCACTGTAGTCTTAATAAACGCGTTTTCCTGTGCGAAAATGTCTGGACCACACAAATTGACATCGCCTTGCGAGGAAGTTCGCGGGCTGCACAAGAGACCTCTCGGGCCGTAATTTGCCCACCCCTGGGAGAATATTACACTCTTCCTCCCTAGCCATTTTTCAATAGTGACGCGAAGGAAATGGTTCTAAGATGAAAACCCAACAACTGAAAAATGTGATTCATCTTACATATGCGATCAATGGTGAAGACTTCTGCTGTGTGCAATATGCACTAAATCATCGCTTCTAACCGATGGGCCGCGAAGCTATTTCAGGTGGGCCGCGAGCCAGGCCAAAATGTTACAGTACAAAAAGCAAATACTTTTATCAACGCATGTTGAGTATTATTGAGTAGCATTTTAACAGTAAATTGAATGTGTTGTTAATATTTTATATCTTTCTCACAAATATATTTAAATTTTTTTTTTTTCATTGTCATTTTGCCACAATATCTTATAGTGGGCCTCCAAAAAAAATGTCAGTAAAGTGGGCCACGAGTCGAAAAAGGTTGAAGCACTGGTTTAAATGAAAAATGAGATTAAAAAATTTTTGATCAAAAATATCTGGCTTGAATTTTCATTTCTAACTTGTACATGAAGATAGGTATATTAGTGGTTTGAAATCTCTGACGGATAATTACTAGACCGATGAAATGCAGGGCGAAATATTACACCGGGAAATGTCGTGACGCCGAAGAATTCAGACCTCTGGCGCTCCTAGTGAATTAATGTAATATTTCATGTGTGCTACTTTATCATCATATTCATTTAGACTGTCAAGTTAGAATAGCTTGACAGTATATTGAAATCTGTATTGTTTCGTTTTTTTTTTCGTTTACACACACGGTAACACGGCCACTAGAGTGGAAACGAGGTCGTGAACCATGAAACGAGGTCGCTAGTTTACAAAGGAGATGGCGCCAGGGATGTGGAGTCTGTACATAAAACTTCGACTCCGACTCCTCCATTTACAAACATCCGACTCCTTTATTCAATATAGTAAATAACTAACAAGTAATGCTGATCTGTCAACTGTGTCAAGTGCTGACATGATTTATCAGGCCTATATAACTGCAGCAAGCTATGGCTCTAAGTTATACGTTCAAACGTTGAAAATTAATCTGTCTGAATTTTAAAAAATATTCAAGAATTATTCGGAACCAGTTCGAACGATTCAAACATATTAGGAGTCGGTACATTTTTTCCCGACTCCGACTCCTGTCAAATTTGCTCCGACTCCGACTCCACATCCCTGGTTTCCAGAAATGTAAACTGAATGTTAATAATACCCTTCTATTTTCAGAGCCACAACATTGACTTTGACGTCCACGCAGCAAACAATGAATTGTGGGGATACGTTAACACGTACTATGAAGAGGTAGGAATTTGCCTTTAAGACTAGCAAAAGTTTCCAGCATGCATTAGCAATAAGAATTCATAGTACTGTGCCGGTGCTCAAAAACCCAGATAGTTATTCAAACTTAATATGTATGTCTCCTGAATTTGGTAGGTCCCCTGTCAGCCCCCTGCAAAGCCCCATCTCCCATTTGGGGGCTATGTTGAACACTTGCGAAAGTTGCCAGCTTCCCTGTCTACGGTATTGCACTGTAGTCGCAAAAAGAGATAGATAGATTAGATTTTTTATTTTTCATCATTTTAAAATAGAAAATTCGGAAAACAGCGGTCAGTATAGAAAAATTTGGCATGACACTAAAACCAACCGAATGGTTTATGACATTGCAAGATGCAATGTAGTGACAACCATGACTATTAATTACAAAAAATATGGAAAAAAAATAAGGGAGAAGTGTGCGGGAAGAGTAGGCACACATATCTAGGTCTATGGACAAAAATGTAATAATAACAAAATAAGTTAATGAATGAAATAAAAATAAAAAGCCAAGTCCTAAAAAATGTATTTATATTTAGATGTGGAAGGGGATCAAAGGGAATATTTGTAGCAACATCGTACTCACAGTACTGTGCTGGTACCAGTTATTCAAACTTAATTTGTTTCTCCCTTCAAAATAGTAGGTCCCCTGCAAAGCCCCAATCTCCCATTTGGGGGCTATATTGACCACTTTAGAACCCTCGATCTAACTCAGTGGTTCCCAAACCGTTCGTCGCGAGATGGAATTTAAATAAACAGGAACAAAATAACTCAATTGTAAAAGTTAGTTTTTCATACGATGAACGTAAAAGTTCGTTTTTCGAACAATGAACGTCCTCAATTTAATTTTTGAAACATGCGGCATTATGAGGGAAAATAACATTCTCTCTCTGCATGCCACTTCCGCCTCTTCGCATTTATGCAGTGTTTTTAAGGCAAATAATTTGACAGGCCAAACAACAGTTTTGACAGGCTTCGACTGGCCAAGCCTGTTAATATGACAGGACTCCCAAAATTCCTCTAAAGTACGGTGTGAGCAGATAAAGTTTGGGCTTCACTGTTCTAACCCCCAGAACTCTTTCCTATTTCAGATTCAAGAAACTCTTTCTAATGATCCAAATACAACACAGATGGTGATGCAGAGACTTCACCAAGCATATACATTGATTGACGGCTCTGTCAATAACCCATGATTGATTGACAGGTGTCAATCATTTTTATTGACAGGTGTCAATCATTTTGATTGACAGTACTTTTCTGTTCTCAGATGTAATTTGATTGACAGGTGTCAATCAACCTGATTCCTGATTTTTTATATAAACATCAGGGAGTTGATGTCAACAAGCCAATAATGGAAGATGTAAACAAAGTTTGTTTATTTTTGTTTTTATTGACAATGTTTTGTTTTTATTCAATGTAATTGACTAAAGGACCAAAATCAAAGCTAAAATGCAAACCTTCAATGTTCTCTGTAATGTAAACAAAATATATGTAATCATAAACTTAACGATATAAACATTTTCTGTTTTGATTTCACAAAATTTTAGTTTGAAAAATCAAAATTAATGAAAGTCATTGATAACCCCAATATAATTTTCTGTTTTGCGTTGATGAAATTTTAGGTTGAAAAATGAAATTAATTTTTGTTTCTTTTGTGTCTATTCAAATGTTCGAAATGTATCAATTATGGCACTTGGGATGGGAATTTTCTGTATCATCCCCAAAAAGGTAACTTAGGCTTCATTCTTAATTGAGAAAAGACTAAAAATGCAAAAACTAAGACAAAAAATTAAGAAAAATGCAAAGTTTTATTTGAAATATAATATCAGACATTGTTCGTGTTCGTACACAATTAAAAGTTTTATTTCGTAAGGTTAGATTATAACATCTAGCTTCTTCAAATGGAATTGACACAGAGGAGTTTGGTATAACTTCCTGATATCATTACATTCGACAACTAGAAAAATTATGCTTTCTGTTTTGAAGTTCCCATCCCTAGATACGTAATCACATGACAAAGGTTTCGTCATCACTTTGAAACTGAATAAATATATAATTTTCCTGACATTTGTTTGAATCCTGTTAATTCCCTTCTTTTCAAAGACTTTCAG
>JAUELA010150014.1:0-14059 GCA_031471845.1 Boltenia villosa | reverse complement strand
GTTTCGTGACCCCCCTCCCCCTAGGTTGAGAACCACTGGCTTAGATGGAACATTCGTATAACCAGGGTTTCGGAGTTCGGAGTCGGACTCCTAAGAATGCTAGTCGAAGTCGGAATTTTTTTATAGAAAATGTCTCACAAGATCGATATGCAGTCAATACTGCAATTAGTTAATTATGCAAGTTTCATCTGCATGTTTTTGCTATAACACAATAAGGAGTCAGGACCTTATACCTTCCGACTCCGCAACCCTGGTAATACTCACGAAAAACATGAAATAACCAATTACCCATATTTAATCTCTGGTTCAAATATCACAAAAACCTAATTTTTTAGAATTTTTGAAAAAAGCAAAAAAAATTGGAGACAAGAAACGTAAAGAGAAGCAGAAAGCAACAAGGACCAAACGAGCAGGGGTTCTACATGCTAACGAAGCAACGACAACTAGTAACGATGATGCTTTTGAGATTGAGACGATCAGAGATGCTCCTGTGTTTCAAGAGGTTTGGAGTAAAAGAATTTTTACTTTAGATTGAGATGAATGATTATATAACATCTGGAATATTCCATTATCAATAAAGATAATTACATCAATCATTGCTTGCAATTAAGGATAGCAATAGGATGGGCAAACTACTGCACACAAAGTCAATTTGTGTTGTCTAGACATTTTCGCACAGAAAAGCGTGTTTAACGAGACTACAATGAGATTTCGCAGCCATGTTGCAAACGCAAACACATTTGCATGAATTGAAGTTAATAATGAAAATAGTTTTTATTGAATTGCGGCCCGCGGAGAAAAAAGTTTGCCCACCGCTAGGATATCTCCATAGCCATCAGTATTTGATGACTTTAACATATTATGACTGTTAACTTAAGCGCGATAAACAACTATTTTTCTTTGTTTGTTCTAAAAAAATAACGGGCACGATTTTTACAATTCTTCCACCTATCTTATCCTCATCTCCTACTTCTCGGAAAAGTGCGCCAAGAGCAAGCTGGCTCTCTCAAATAAAGTCATTTCAATTTGACTGTAGAGCAAAACACATCCAAGTAATATTTATCGGCTACGCAATTGCAAGGATACAACCATTTTGAAACAGTTCAAAGTAGCGCATTCTCCGGATTTTGAAATTATTATTAGTGCCGTTAGGCCTATTTAATACATGCAAACACGGATGATTGTTTCATTCGAATTATTAATGATCTCGCTTGTCATCGCAACAACCAGTAAGATAGATGCATTCGATTTCTCTCGATTTGAAATATAGTAGGAAAAAAACACACAATCCAGAGTGTGTTATTTCGTTATTGTGTTATTAACTTGTTTATACCTGCCTTTACATTAACGTAATAAATTCTTTACAATCTTTTGTTTCCTAATCCAGGCAATCAAGCTATCCCCTGAACCTATCACACTCAAATCAACAGAAACTGAAACAACTCTGACCGAGAGCGATGAAGTAACTGGAGATACAACAGACACAATTGTGAGTTGATTTGTATTACGCATGATCATTTGGGTAACACTGAACCTTTAGCACAGAGGTTCCCAGCTTTCTTATGCTCCACACCCCTAAAAAATTAATATGCCTTCGCACTCCTACAAAAGTAACAATTTTTTTTAGGATAAAGAAGGTGAATTTCATTTTTTTAATAATTTTTAATATGTTAGCAAAAATTTAACATGGATAGATAGAGGCTTCTTGGACTTGACTACTTCACGTGACCTTGGTCACTGCTTTCCTCAGCTATCCAAGTTGAGCATGCTAGCAAGCGGGCAGAGTAGCATCATGCTTCATGTAAAAGCAGGATAAGGCTTTCTGGTGAATCCGAGGGTAAATATGATACATTAATCAAAAAATAATAATTATATTAATTGTCAAAATTGAGTAAAACAAAATATGGCGTCCTTATTATTTCTTCAACTCAAATTATTATCATCAAATTATCTCTCTTCTTTGGCAAATCAGGCTTTATTCTTATTTGAGCAGACTTATAAATGAATAAACTACTACGAAAAGTGAGGAAAAATTCAAAATTTTCAAAATATAAAGTGTATAAGGAAACAGTAGCACATCAAACGATAGTATTAAAAGTGAAAATATGATAAATTTGGTAAAACTGCCGATATTTTATATAAAACTAAAAAGCATTTTGGGTTTTGGTACAACATAACATCAGAATTAAGAAATTTAATAGAAAAGCAATATTTTTACTACAAATTGTCATTCAATAATTCTTTAATCAATATATTTTTTTTCATGCTTAATATTAATCTTAAAATACTTGTTACTGATATGGTCAATATGGAGAATATTTTGTAACAACGGTGATGGTGAAATCTACATACCTTTAGTTAAAAGAAAATCGAATAGTTAATTCACTTTTTCGATTAGAATCTTTTCAAATGCAATTCAAAGATTCAAATCTTTTTGAAATGAGATTCGAATCGAAGTGTCCCTCGCTACTATCTACGATTGCTTGCTGCCATAATATCTTTTTCCGATTCAAATCAAATGAAATTCAAAGATTCGAATCTTTTGTCAAATGTGATTCGAAGATTTGAATCTAAGTGCCCATTCCTACTATCTACAGTTGCTTGCCGCCATAATATCTTTTTCCGATTCGAATTAGATGCGAGTCGAAGATTCAAATCTTTTTCAAATGAGATTCGAATCGAAGTGTCCCTTGCTACTATCTATGATTGCTTGTCGCCATAATATCTTTTTCCGATTCAAATCAAATGAAATTCAAAGATTTGAATCTTTTGTCAAATGTGATTCGAAGATTTGAATCTAAGTGCCCATTCCTACTATCTACGATTGCCGCCCATAATATCTCCTTGTACTGATCATTTATGAATAATATATAATCCAGACTCGTATCTGGACGCCAAGAAAAAAGCAGCAGAGTAGCAGCGGGGAGGAGTACATTCCACCTAAAGATCTCTCTGATACTGTACCAGAATACGAATCTCCTGAGAAGTTCTTTGCAGGAATGAAAGCAGAGGAAGAGAAGGAAAAACAGAAAAATAAAGTAAGGAATTGAAGAATTTATATTGAATAAATATTGAATTTATTATCAAACGTGCTCGCAAGCCGGCATGGTCGCATCATGCGTCCAGGTATAAACCCGATACGGCTTTCTGGTCAATCGAGGATAAATATGATATTATCATAATAATAATAATTTTGATAGATGGAGCGAAGTTTTTTTGTTTTGTTTGCCACTTTAACAGTCATATATGAACTATATTATGAATTTTTTTTTTCTTCACATTTTGAAATAAAATTTTGCTCTTTTGCGTAACCACGCTGCATGATGAATTGATATTAAAAATATTATCAGACATAGTCTTGATAGTAATTATTTTTAAAAAATTATTATGTAAGCGTATGTACTTACTTTTTTTGATAAATGGAGCAAAGATGGTTTTGTTGTTTATCATTTTGACAGTTATATATGAACTATATTACGAATTACACATTGAAATATAATTTTGCTCTATCGTGACACACCTAATTCATCTCGGGCACCTATAAGGTGTGGCACACGGTTTGGGACCACTGGTCTAATCCCTTTACAGCTTTTACACCCTATAGGGTGAATCATACACTATCCAGACAGATGTATGTGATTGCATGCATGTCAGTACTTAATAAAAACGTACCTGGTAAACCTGGCCAACTGTAAGAGTTAGGTTTCGGTTGAGGTTAGTCAACCATTTGACTGTTGACGTTCAGTCTGTCCCACGTTTGTCCTGTCGACCAAATATCTGTGTCAACATTAGTTGTCTCATTTAAAAGTAGATTGTTTTATCTGCACAGGTTTCAGAAAAGAAGAAGAAACCGAGAGTTTCATTCGATGATTTTGATTTCAATTTGCACGAAGTTGAAGAGAAGCAGAAAAGAAGACAACAAGCTAGAGGTGGGGGATTAATTCATGGTTTTTACCATAGCTGTGGAGTTGGAGTATAACACAGTTGAGAAAAATGTTCCGATTCCGACTCCTAATATGTTTAAACTGTCAAAACCAAATACTAATGTATTCCAAATAATTCTGGAATATTTTAAAAAATTTATCATTTCAAATTGATCTGAAATTACATTTGAAACTGTAGAGCCTCAGTATACTGCAGAATACTGAATGTTGGGACAGGAATCATGTGCTGTGCTGGCTAGTTGATATGAAAATGATACAGCTTATAAATTATATATGTTAATTTAAATGTTATATTAATTCATGTCAGCACTTGACAGTGATGAAATACATTGAATGTTTCGTGTTTTCAATCAATATAGGAAATATATAATTAGTATACTTATTATTTATTATTATTATATTGATATATAAATAAAGGAGTCTGATGTATCACATTTGAGGAGTCGGAGTCGAAAGTTTTATGTACCGACTCCACAGCACTGGTTGTCATTGCATTGCTCTTCACAATATTATAAACCAGGGTGATTCAACTGCTTACACATTGTGGGGCACTGCAGCACTAAACATACAATTTGAGGACCACAGATCAAAACTTAATTTTGTATTGATAATGGGATGTCTTGGGTCTAGAAAAATATGTTATAAGCGCTAGCTGGCCATAAAAAAATCACTTGCGGCTCTGTGGGTCTTAGTTGGACACTGTTTTAAACCGTAATTTAATTTAGATTAATTAATATATCGTATTAATTTGAAACATAGAAGGCTGTCCGGTGGCCGAACAGGTGGAGCCGTCGGCTGGTCATCTATACACATCTAGAGGTTCTGGGTTCGAATCTCGGCTTCACCTTCACAGATTTATTCAGCACCTACACGATGCATCGCACGCTTGTTGATCACCTCATTTCAATATATGCCGTCTTCACCCTTGAGCGTTGACGTTAGCAAGTGACTGGGGGGCGTTAAACTCCTCGCCGGTACAGAGTGGTTTCACATGACCTTGTTCACGGCTTTCCTCCGCTATCTAAGTTCAGCATGCTCGCATCATGCGTCCATGTATAAGCCGGCTACGGCTTTCATCAATCAAAAACATAATTGCTTACAATTTATTGAAAAATAATTTACAAAATTAAATTATTCCTCTTTACCAGACATGAAGCCGAAACGGATCAAGAAGAGCAAATTGTTTGAATCTACAAGCAGTGCAGCTTCAGGTAAGGATTTTGAGACATTGCTTAAATATGGTACATTGCTGTCAGGTGGCCGAACTTGTAAATATATTGGCTGGTCATCTATTCTCACCGAGAGGTTCAGAGTTCGAGTCCCGGCTCGCCCTGCACAGATTTCTTCAAAACTACAGCGCATGCCCTTCACACTTGATCGCTTCACTTCAATACGCCGTGTTCACCCTGATCCTTGATGTGAGTAAGTCACTGGGGACGCTGAGCTCCTCACTGGTACAAAGTGGTTTAAAGAACCTTGGTCACGGCTTTTCTCTGTTATCCAAGTTCAGCAGACACCAGTATTATAATTATAAAGTATTGCCTATAACTGATTCCCACCTCAGCTAAATCTGTGTTGAACTTGACCAGAGACCTTCTTTTCTTTTTCTGATCCTGGCGGTACGTTCTCTTTCCCTTTCAATGCTTTCGACTGTTTTCCCTGAATACTATGTTCTTTAGCTTGAAAAACTATATTGAATACTGTGGAATTTACCTCGTATTTATCAGTGAGAAATTGTTGTATTGGCTACTTATCATACATACATTTTAGAGTAACTATTTGAATATTAGTCTCCATTCTCAAAAAAATATTAAAAATAATCTTCCGATGAGGAAGACAATCATCAGCTATCCTTTGTCTAGTTTTTACAGCTAAATATATACATATTTATTTTTTATAATCATGTTAAAAAAAAAAGTTGTCCAAGTTTTGAAAAATATCTGTATGGTCTCTCCATAGCAATGGTTCTCAACCTGAGACGCTGAACTCCTTGCCAGTACAGGGTGGTTTCACATGACCTTGGTCACAGCTTTCATCTGCATGGTTGCAACATGCAATAACCTTTATAATCCTGATACGACTTCGGTCGAATCGAGGATAAATATGATACATATCCGGTGGCCGAACGGGTAAAGCCGCTGGCAGGTCATCTATGCTCACCTAGAGGTTCTGGGTTCGATTCTCGGCTTCACCTGCACAGATTTATATCGCACGCTTGTTGATCACCTAACTTCATTACATGCCGTGTTCACCTTTGAGCCTTGACCTGAGTAAGTGACTGGGGATGCTGAACTCCTCGCTGGTACAGAGCGGTTTCACGTGACCTTGGTGGCGGCTTTACTCCGATATCCATGTTCAGCATGCTCGCAAGGAAGCATGGGCGCACCACGCGTCCATGTATAAGCCCACTATGGTTTTCCGGTGAATCCGAGGGTAAATATGATACATTAATCAATCAATCAAAATTTAGCTTCAGGTTCAGACCTGAGTTGGATAGCTGATCATAAAAAGAATCAGGAAAGTACGATATTGCCGAAACCTCTGAAAACATTCAGACGTAAGAACACAATCAAGTCAACGTCATCTTCATTGAACCTGCTTCTACCGACTCCTATTTTGAATACAGATGTGAGTAATCTTTTTGATTTTTTCAATTGATTTATCATATTTACCCTCGGATTCACCTGAAAGCCGTAGCGGGCTTTTACATGGATGCATGATGCTTGCGAGCATGCTGAACTTTGATAGCGGAGGAAAGCCGAGACCAAGGTCACGTGAAACCGCTCTGTACCGACGAGGAGTTCAGCGTCCCCAGTCACTTACTCACATCAAGGCTCAAGGGTGAACACGGCATATAGTGAAGTGAGGTGATCAACAAGCAGGAAACATCGTGTAGGTGCTGAATAAATCTGTGCAGGTGAAGCCGAGATTCGAACCCAGAACCTCTAGTTGAGTATAGATATCTAGCCGACGGCTTCACCCATTCTGCAAAGAGTTGTGAAATGTCGTGCAGCAAACTGTTCGTCCTTTCTCTATGCTTCCTGTAAGTAATGTCCGATGTATAAAGAGTCCACAGGATATAATACTGAATTTTAAAACATTACTGGTAAAAAATGTCCACTTGAATTAAAATTTAATATTTATGATTTTATTGATTCAGGTTCTGGGCAAGTCTGAATTTTCATCACCTGAAAAAGTGAGATCAGAAAAACCAAATGTAAGTTATGTTGTATTAATAAATAGAGATATAGATATCTATAGTAAAATATTTGGCAAATAAAATAAAATAATAATTTGTTCACATTGACTCTGCCCACTGAATACCATATAAGGCTTATAATGCCAGAGTTGCCTGACTTCGCTTGGTCATTTAATTAGTAAAGTGCTGTAGTTTCAACAAAAACCCTTTTTTATTTGTTCTACCTATTTTCACCAACACCTACCTATTTCTATTTGTAATAAATAGCCATGGTTATCACTACATTGCATCTTGCAATGCCATACACCATTCAGTTGGTTTTAGTGTCATGACATATTTTTCTATACTGGCCACTGCTTTCAAATTTTTATGTTTTGAAATGACGAAAAATTCTACCAATCTATCTAATGGTACTATGTTGAAATCGATCGTTTCCGGAACGGAGCAGATCATACAACACTAATCAAAAATTTTCAGAATATTGTATTGATGTGGTAACATGAAAGCAATAGGCAACACACATGAACAGAAAACAATTTCATTGCTGAATTACATTCATAGTGTTCCGAAAAGTCTTGATCAGTGTTGCCAGATCATTTCCGATCTACCATATCTGTTCGTTTCTGAAAACGCATACTTTAAATTGCCAACCAAAGTTAGTAGAAAGTCTCATTTATGAAAAATGTTTGGTTTTGCTATATTTCATATTTGGATTTATATTATGCGAAACAAAAATTCTATTATTCTGTCTTTAGCCTGTTTCACTCTGCCATATCTCCTCAGTTCTGAGAATGCTTATTAAAATTTTCAACCAAAGTCAGTTGTTGGTTCTATTTATAAAAAATGTTTGTTTTCAATATTTTTCATATTTGAATTCAAAAAATTCTATTAATCTGTCTTCAGCGTGTTTCACTGAGGAGCAGTTTAACACGGATGGTTGATCTCGCTACAGCCTGCAATGTGTCATTCGATGATATTGTGCTTAGTGATGATGACAAAGTGCAAAAGAAGCTTGTCGAAGAGGTGAGGAGTTTTTCAACAAAAAGTTTGAGGAAAAATAATTTTATTTTCCAATATGTTGTATTCAATGAACTAATTCTTGCAAATATTGATGGACATTTTCGAATATTGAAATGATTCAAATTGAGAAAAAAAAAATTTGATAAATCAAAACAAGTCTCCAACAAAAATGGTACAGATGCTAAAATCCCACTGTACAAAGTAATGAAAAAAGCAGTGCAAAAAATCCCGAGAATGACAATTTCTCAATCATAGTCAAATATAAAGTAGCACTTCAAATAAAGTATGGAAAGTATTTCGTTCCTACCAATGTCTTAAAAAAATCTGATGATCCCATGGTCCCTCACTGTTTCTTCACAGTATATTAAATTTTATTCTAATTGTATGTATTTCTTTATTTTTTTTTTCATCATGGTTTTTTAATATAAAGTGCGTCGAAGAGGTGAGGGGTTTCTTAATAGAAAGTTTTGAGAAAATTTTTTTTTTTCAAGTTTATTTTCTAATATGTTGTATCCGATGAACTGATTATTGCAAATATTGATGGACATTTCCGAATTACATATGTAAAATAATAAATATAAGTTTATTTTCTAATATGTTGTATTCAATGAAGTAATTATTGTGAATAAAGATGGGCATTTTAAATTTACTAAAGATTCAAATTAAATATGATTTTTTTTTTGTTAAATCGAAAGACGCCCCTCGTAGCAAAAATGGTACAAGTGCTAAGATTTCACCATGCAAACCACAAAATGGTAGATTGGGCTTCATTATTATTTGAGATAATTAAAAATTGAAAAAGGTATTGTAAAAAAATATCCAGGAAAATGGCAATTTCTCAATGATATTCAAAAAGAAGAAGAAGGCACATTCCTTCCGAAATTAAAATTTTCCCCAACTCCACAGCCCTGATTTTGGCAGTTAGAGTATTTTCATTTGAGGGAAATCTGAGTTGCCAACTAGTCATTAACTTTGATCCATTAGTTAGAGTTAGGCAAGGGGGCTAGAAACTTTTTTTACAAGACTTTACACAGTCCTGGTAGAAAGTAATTAATCAACTACATTTCTACTTCATTAGAATCCCCCAAACGATGATTCTCATGTGAGCAGCTTTGAGGAAGAAGTACCAGAGTTCACAGGCATTTCAATGTATGAAACGAGGGCATGGGAGACAGCAGCAGAAGAGGTTGGTTACTCTGAATAATAAAGAATGAATATAAAGCAGCGATACTAAACTTTTGATTCTGTAGCTCATGGGTGGCCAGCTAGTCTCTGTTTGCGATCGACTTTGAAATTTCTTTAAATCTAGCGAAAAAAATTTTTATTAGTGCAATATTTTTGCTGACGAACAATTTTTCAGAAATCATCTGCTGATAAAAAACAATTGCAATTTGAAACGTCACAGAGAATAATGCAACACATGTGTGAACGGCCTTACACTGAATTAATGTTTATTACCTTTCGCCCCTCTCTTTGGTGCAATATTTTCAGTCAAGTCGATCGACGCAAAGAGAACGTTTAAAAAAGTTAGACGACCAGAAAACCTTTAGCGATCAACTTGTTGGCCACACCTGCTGTAGATCATTGATTCCCAAACTATTTCTGCAGCGAAACCCTTCAGCATTATTATTAAAATATGTGGAACCCCAACCTTTATGGAAAAACATAAAGTACTATAAATTATGGGGTGAAGCGAGAACTTGATTTATTTAAAGTTTAAATGAAGAAATGTAAAAATTCAATTGAAAAAGTATAATCCATGTAATTTCACTAGTGATTTCTATTTCTTGAAGTATATTTTTTGAATAATTCATTTTTATGTTACTTTGCATCTCGCGGAACCCCTTATTTTTTTCACGGAACACAGATTGGGAACCTCTGCTGTAGAACATAAGTTTAGTAAAATATCACCGTAAAACCTCCATACTTCCTACAGTTGAGCAAGAAAGTAGTCTGTCGTGAGAACGTTGTTATCAATGACGCAATTATTTTTTAACTTTATTTCGTATGAAGTTTGAATCAGTGAGTTCCTAACTCTGAACGACGCATAAGGCAACTGAAAAAATTTACCGATGCGTAACCGCAACAGATGTTTTTAAGCCAATGAGATCAAGCACCACCAGAAATAATATACTGGGAGAGAAGATTTTATAATATTGTGTTTATTTAATATTATTTAACCAACAAAACATTTCCAAAAGCCACTGTGACCAGAGCATTTATATTATAATATATTTATTATGCTCCCAAACCTTATTTTAGTTTTGCACATACATAAAACAGAAAGACATGAAAAATTTTGATGAAACATTGGTTGTCTTTCTTTATTTTTCTCAGGGTGAAATGCAGAACATTAATTTCAATTCTGCAATGAAGAAGAAACAGATGCAGCGTGAGGAGGAAAAGCAGGAATTGCCAGAAGAGAAACAGATTACAGTTGAGTGATTTTGAAGGGATAACTGACTAGATGACCTCGTGGTCCCTAGCTGTTCCTTCACAGTATATTAAATATTACCCCAATCATTTGTATTTCTACTTTCATTTTCAACAAGCAATATACTGTGTAAATAAAAATCAGAATCAGATCTGAATTCAGTCAGCCTCTAAACAAAAATAAACCCATTGCATTAAACTAATAAAGTGAGAAAGGAGGGAGTGATGAATAAGAAAATTTGAGGACCATACAAACAACTATTTTTGACTATTTCCTCTGTTTTGTTTTAACAAAATAACGGGCACAATTTTTTCTCCTATCTTCTCCTCTTATTCTCATCTCCCACTACTCAGAAAGTGTGCCAAGAGCATTTTTGCTCAGGAAGCGAAAAATCGAGGGAAAAAACACAAGCTTGCTCTTTCCACACATCTACTCATTTCAATCTGACTGTCGAGCAGAACACATCTAAGCAATATTTATCGTCTGAGTCGGATTTTATTAATTCAAGAATCAGAACCCTGACTCATGTGTCAAGTGACAATGATGAAATAATTTTTTATTAGAATAATTTTAGTTAGCTGCTACTTTGCCTTTGTTGACAGTCTTACTTTGATCCTAATTATGTTGAGGAGTCTGAGTCGGAACTGTAAGAATCCTAGGAGTCGACATCTTAGGAATACTAGGAGTCGGACCTTATACCTTCCGAATCCGCAACCCTGGTTGTAAGTTCCCTTATAATCAGAGTAGCTCTCTTTCATCAGAATGTACTTTATGTGTACCAGATTATATTTATATATATACATTTTTATATATCTACACAGAATACTCCTTCGACAACCTCCATTCACGAACTTGCTCGAAGAAACAATGAAACTCCAGCTTTAGGAAAAGCACAACCGTTGAAGATAGACAAGCCAAAGAAAGCTCACAAAAGGAAGATATCCTTTGTTAATTCATAAATATAGATGGGTATTTTTCATCTATTTAATTGGAAACTGGAAACAGCAGTTAGTATAGAAGAGGAATGGGCAAACTACGGTCTTTTTGTGCAGCCTGCGAACTTCCTCGCAAGGCGTTGTCAATTTGTGTGGTCCAGATATTTTTGCACAAAAAACGCGTTCAACGAGACTGCAATGAGATTTCGCAGTCAAGTTACGAACGCAAGCGTCTTTAGTTGTGGAACACATAATACATTTGCATGAATAATGATTGTGTTTTTGTGTGGAAATAATATTTAGTAAATTTAGTTTTTATTGAATGCAGCCGCGAGCGATTCACAGATGCTCCTTGCGGTCCGCGGAGAAAAAAGTTTGCCCAACTCTGTAAAGAACATGTAAAAATATTTTGGCGCACTTTGTACATAAATTGAAAATTGTATTCAAGAGAGGTATTTATACAAATAAGCATAGTTAATAGTTAAAATAGAGATAATTAAAATTACAGAAAATTGTATGTATTTACTTCTTTATTCAATAAATGGAGCAAAGTTGGTTTAGTTCTTTGTCACTTTGACAGTTATATATGAATTGTTTCACGAATTTCAGTTTTTTAATATAATCTTGCCGAGCTATGACAACCAAAAATTTTAAAAATATATGTCCATGTCTCATGATTTGAAAAGTGAAGGCAAATATCTTGTTTTCCTTCATTCACCTTTTACGCCTCTGAAGACTCCTCAAGCAACAGTTCAACTCATAGATTGAAGAGGCAGGAGCAAGTACTTAAGAGCAAGAAAATGCTGAATATGGTGAATGGTGGAGAAAGGTAGGACATCTCAGCTTATTTTATTGCCCAAATTTTTAATTCAAAAATTTAGAGCATTCATATATATTTTGACGAATATAAAACTGCCTTAGTATTTTTTTAAATCATGAACTTCCATACGGTTTAACAAGTGTCAATAAAAAATAATAATGAATATAATATTAACACCACCTGCGTTTGTTTTTATAATTTAAAGCAGTGCTTCCCAACCTTTTTCAGTTCGCGACCCACTTTTATTGCCATTTTTTTTTGTGCGACCCACAATGAGATAATAATATATGAGAAAAGAAACAATGTATCCACATGCAATTTACTATTAACGCGACCCAACGCATAATTCTACTTGTTACATATTTGTTACATTGTTGCATAATTGTTACGTAATGATAATCCAACAATTTCCCGATCTAATCGAAAACTGTAACATTTAGAAATGCTTCGTGACCCACCTGAAATAGCTTCGCGACCCACAGGTTGGGAAGCACTGATTTAAAGGATGAAAGTAATTTTGTCCCATTCAGACCTGAATATTTGTGTAACGTCCAGCATTAGCTCTTGATAATCGGGCAATACTGATACTGAAATGACGAGTGTCTTTCCAAGACATTTAGCGTTGATTACAGACACACAGTGGCAGTACATTACTGTCGCAGTTAATCATTACATAATGCACATCATCGTTTTAAAGGAACATCGGTTAAATAGGTTAAAATTTTATGAACGGTGAATTTCAGAAAATAAGTTTAACAGCTAAGATTAACCGTTGACCATTTAACATCCCTAAGCCTAACAAAAATAATTTTTAAATAAACATTACTTTCACTTTTACGCAGCGCTAGTGTCAGTCACATTCCTGAACTAGATTCGAGCAGCAGCTCTGATGGGCCGACTCTACCTGCACCAAAGTTCATAAAGTTGATGGGAGGATACCTGACAAATGTGAAGAGTGTATGGGCCGAAGGAAATGCTAAACGGTAATTGCTATAATGCTATGTGTTGATATTTAATCCTCAGACATTTCGTCATCATTTGTAGATTGCCACTATTTAAAAAAAAAATTCTTTGTGTGTAACTTACCCCCAACCTAAACCTAACCCCAACTTCAAGATATAATTTTTTTAATCTTGGCGAGATGTCTGTTGGTTAAAAATCTGGATACTGCTGATATTATGCAGAATATGAGTTCGAACAAGGGTTCTTCATAGCCACGTTATCTGGGTTATCAAAACGCTCAATGGAATCTAGTGTTGTGTGCTTGCACTTGTAAATTCAATATATTTGGAAATGCAAAATGGTAATTGCCATGTGTTGATATTTAATCCCCGACATTTCGCCATCATTTGCAGAGTGGGCATTTTGCTAATATCAAAAACAAAAAAATCTTTGTGTGTGACCAACCAACCCTAAACCTAACCCCAACTTCAACATATAATTGTTTGAATGTTGGCTAAATGTCTGGACACCGTTGATATTATGCAAATAGGAATAAGTTCTTCATTACTGGACTCAACCAAGGTTTCATGGTTTGGCCCTTTCATCTGGGTTATCAAAAAGCTGAATGTAGTCTAGTGCAGTGCTTCTCAACCAGTGGGTCGCGAAGCTATTTCAGGTGGGCCGCGAAGCATTTCTAAATGTTACAGTTTTCGATTAGATCGGAAAATTGTTGCATTATCATTACGTAACAATTATGCAACAATG
>JAUELA010149903.1:0-14071 GCA_031471845.1 Boltenia villosa | reverse complement strand
TAGAAATCCGACAAAGTGTACAAAAAACAAGTTAGATTTTCCGTTGTCAGCTAACCACCAATTTCAACCGCTAGATTTATTAGAAATAATCTAGATCTGGCCGAAATTGAGCCAAGTTGGCAACCCTGCTCATTCCTTTCTGCTCTTCAATCACTTCACTACAATAACCAGCGCATAGCGAAAAATTGAAAAAATAAAACGAGAGCGTGAGTGACACGTAATAAGAGAGACGAAAACTCGAGTAAGGTCTCGTCCCATAGGTAGGTGAGAGTGAGAGAGAGTGGATCGCTTATATCGCTTATTTATCCTTCTCTCCTTTAAGGTTTTATTCCAAAGCGCGCGAAGGCTGTCGTGAGTCGCGCAGGAGAGAGAGAGAGAGAGAGTGAATCGAGGAGTTCTCCTTCTCTCCTTTTATTATTTCACTCGATAGCGCGCGAAATTCCTCGTGAGCAGCGTGGCAGACAGGGAGTGACAGAGAGTGAGCCGGGAATTTATCCTTATCTCTTTATATTATTAGTTTCGAAATGGCGCCAAGTTTGTTGATCACGCCACTGAGATATTTGGCGGCCATCGAACATTTAACGTTAGTTGCGATTAACATGCTAGCCTACGGTAGGGCGCAAGAGTTTTAGATTCAAATTTATTGAGATAATTATCGGTCTTGAATCTTGATGGTATTGTACGATAATACTGTGGAGGAAAATGTCGAACGTAGAATAAATATGTTACCGGTAACATTTGCTAATTAGATTTATTTCTGGTCGCTGATTGAAAAGTTAGATTATGTGATTGAAAACCGTATAGCCTAACGCATGGTTAGTAATTTGTTTTAATATGCAGTAAATTAGTTATATTTTAGTGTCATTGACACGGTGAACTGCTGTGCCGATTGTATTAAAATATTGCCCTGGCTGCTGACTTTATTAAATTGCCGCAAGTTTTAAATTAACGTACATTAATCTACGGTGCCGGAGCCGGACCGGAAAGCAGCTTAATATTTATCGCGTTCAATTCGTTATGGCGTATTTTGGTGCATGATTGTTTTCTGTCAGTAATTAAATTCCAACGTGTTTTTTAGAATGATAGAATGCAAGATTTTTATGTTTAAAAAGTAGCTACCCGTCTAAAATGGAGTGTTTTTTGGATTATTACTGTAAGTACGAATTTTTTCTTCCTTATGTTTGGTGATATTCATTGTAATACAGCTAATGCATGCGAGGTTAGAATAATCAATCGCAACCAACAGTTTAAATATTTCTATGCATTTTATTTTCAATAATAAGTTCTGCCCTATGCCAGTTGTTCAGCTTATTTTTGACGAAGGCATATTAGATTGCGAAGAACAATGTTGAATGTTACCGGTAACATTGTTTGATATGAGTCAACGAATCCTGTACATTTAGCCAACGAGCATTTAACAAATTTAGCCAACGGACATTTAGCCAATATTTGCATGGGGACATTTAGCCAATTTTTTTTTCGTTTTTTTTTTCAAAAAAAGATTTTTTTTGTTCAAAACAAAACTTTTTCCATTTTTTTTTTCGAAAAAGAACTTTTATTCGAAAAAAAACGTGTTTTTTTTTTCGAAAAATTAAACCTTACCATCCTAACCCTGAAGCTAACACTAACCCTTAACATTACACTGACCCTGACCCTAACCCCGACCCTTACCCTAACTACGTCCGTTGACTAAATGTCCGGATACCGAGTTAACGACCGCCGGTAATTGGCAGCTCATACGTAATTGAAAGTTATAAAGCAGTGCTTTCGCGTGACATAGCTAGGATAGATTCTTTAATTATTCTTTTCTATCTCCAACTCGGTATCCGGACAATTGCCACTGGACATTATATTGGATGATGCAATGTAGGGCGTATTAATTACCGCGAAATGAGAATCTGTGTTCAGCCATATTACATGTGACTTTATTTCAAGATCTTTATTAGATTTATTAGACTTCGCAGAACAAATATGAATTGTGTATAAGAATATTAGCTGTAACTTTTTGGTTATGTCGATTATCGCTGATAAAGGATAATTATGATTTTAGTTAAAACCGTAAAGTTTGTTTATCTTTTTTTATTAATTGCCCGGTACCCCTGGAAATATGTAAGTTGGTGAATTATACTGCTGCGTATGCATACAAATAATAAAATTACTTTTTTACTAGAATTTATTGATTGCTATTGAATCGTAGCGTATTAAGTATCGCATGTGATAGAAAATTGTAATGCTTACCCTATTTGGTGCTTCAGTTGCCAAAATGTGCCAAATATGGCTCGGAAGTGCAATGCCAAGTTAGCCTAATGCCTAATGGCGTTAATTCGTTATGGCGTATTTGGGTATAATCGTTAATGTTTTTTTTGTCTCTGACTGTCAGTAACTAAGTAGTAACATGTTATTTAGAATGATGAAAAATGCAAGATTTTTTGTTTGAAAACTAGAGTAGATCTACGATAAAATTGCCGGAGAATTGCTTAATTGCTACTTTGTAAATAAGCAATTTTTCGATAATTCTACCGTAGTGTGAAAGGGGCATAAAATTAATACATGCGATGTTAGAATAATCTATCGCTACCAACGGTGTGAATTTTTCTCCGCTTTTTATTGTCATTGATTGACTTTGCCTTTGTCAGTTTGTTAAGCTTAGTCATCTTGAAGTTGATATTGACGATTTTTTCCCAATATAAAATAGTTCAAACAACATTACGGCATTTTTCTGACAAACGAAAATTTGCGTCTTACTTTTTTGTAAAAATTTCGCTCGCATATCCGTTCTAAACCATCCAATACAAAAACATTTAACAGGATAATAAAAAAGCAACTTAGCCTTTCGCTGTCAATACGTTGGTAGCAGCAAATTTTAACGCGTCGTTTAGCGCTATCGCTGATATAATCCATTTACGAATATACAGTATTGCTGAACACAAAACTATTGCCATAATTTCCTCTTTCCCACTGATACATTGAATGTACGAGGAGAATTTCACGTGGGGTTTTGGGCTCCGCGACTTGCATGGGCAGCACTGCTGAAAATTATGTTCAGCTATTGCCATAAATTGTCGGGCAACGTTAGAGTAATAATGAAATTTGGAGTTCGAAGTCTTGTGTGTTCGAAAATATTTCTGGTGACTTTTGGCGATAACATTTACCGACAACTGGTAGTTTGGAAATTAGTGCAAATATTTGAAAACTGTAAAGCACATTTATTTAATTTGAAAAATTTCAGCAGCGTAATATAATACATTATATAGGTATGTCTGATATTAATTGCGAATTTTTAGATATACGATCCGTTTTCTCGATGCCAGTGATGGTATGGTATCTGATTGGTCCATATTTCTTCCCTTTTCGCTTTTAAAAAATAGGCTTTGGTAGAGATAAGTTCAGTGACGACCGTAGATTTTGCAAATAAGCCATTTTTCAAAGTTTTCTTGCAAAATGAAGAGATAAGGCGAATGTGTTTGGATATTTTGTAAAGTCTGTTAAAGGTATTCTGTAAAATATACGTAAAGATCCAATTTGGGAAACGAGCAGTATTGTGAGGGAATATTATCAATGATTTCTTTACCTTTTGGTAAAACTCTTTATTGATTGGCAGTTGCTTGTAATTATCATTGTGTATTGAAAATATATTACGTTTTTTTTCAAATCTACCGTTAGCGATGCTTTCACTGTCAATGAGTTGGTAGCAGCAAAGTTTATGTTTTGATATTTAAATATATCTGTATATGGTATAATGTAAATTGTGATTGAAGTGCTTTTACTCGGCCGCCGCTAAATACGGAATTAGTTATCCTTATATAGCTAGGTACCTATCATATCTGATGTGGTTGCGTTGCTTTATTAGCTACCGTTGATATTTATTGCGAAGAAACTTAACGAAAAAAAATAAATTAGAGTTAAATATTTGATACTCCATTCACTAATAAACAGTATTGCTAAACACAAAATGACCGAAACGGGCGCTCTTGCCAAAGAAGTTAATTATTACTTCTGCATTCTATTCTTTTCAACCACTTCGCTCCGATATTCAGCACTAAACGGAAGCTTGAGTGACACGTAATAAAAGAGACGAAATATGCTCGCGTAAGTTCTCATCTCATACGTGGGCGAGAGTGAGAGAGAGTGAATCGCCTTTTTATCCTTCTCTCCTTTTAGGTTTTATTCCAAAGCGCGCGAAGTTTGTCGTGAGTAGCGCGGGAGTGAGAGAGAGTGAATCGATGAGTTATCCTTCTCTCCTTTTATTATTTCACTCGATAGGGCGCGAAATTTACAGTGAGCAGCGCGATTGGCGGGAGTGAGTCGGCAATTTATCCTTCTCTCTTTATATTATTGGTTTCGAACGCGCGCCAAGTTTGCCGATCACGCCACTGCGATATTTGGCGGCCATCGAATATTTAACGTTAGTTGCGATAAGCCAGCCTACGGTAAAGCGTAAGATTTTGTAGAGGAAAGTTTTAGATCGAAATGTAGTGAGATGATTATCAGTATTAATAGTATTGTACGATAATACTGTGAATAGAAATAACGAACATACAATAAACATGTTACCGGTAACATTTGCTAATTGGATTTATCGCTGGTCGCTGATGAGAAAGTAAAATGGGATATTTAAAACTGTACAGCCTTGGCTCATAGAGCATGGTTACTGTACATTTTCGTGTATAATACGCATTATTTGGGGCTGCGTATTATGCATGGGCATAAGGTATTTTAATTTTTATTATTTTAATTTTTCATTATTTTGGTGACAAATCATGGGTGCGTATTATACATGGGGGCGTATTATACACGGAAATTTACGTTAGTAATTTTGTAAAATATGCATAACTTGGTAATTTAGGAAGCACATTGTGATGGTGAACTGCTGTACCCAATTATATATATAAAATATTGCCTCGGCAGCTGAATTTTGCTGATTTGAAATTAGGGTACGTTTTTGAAAACTGCAAAGTATATTTAGCTCATTAAAAAATGCGCAGAGCTTTTAGCAATTAGCTAAATGTTCGTATAAAAATGATATTTTTCAGTAACGTGAGTTTTTAAGTTTATAATATTGGATGCATTCTGGGACATGCATTCTGCGCGAAATAAAAGTCAATGTCGTGCTTATAATGGTACTGATAATGAAGCCAATTTTTATCCGCCTTTTAGCTTCAGTAATTAGGCTTGGGTTAATTAGTAAACTACGAGAAAAAGTCCAAGATCATCAGATTATCTACAATGCTAAATAGGGATGTTAAATGGTCAACGGTTCATAAAATTTTAACCAATTTAACCGGTGATACATTTAAAACGCTAAAGTGCATACGTAATGGTTAATTGTGGTTCTAGGACAACTGCCCCCCGGACCATTACCCCCGGACAATTGTCCCCGGACAACTGCCCCCCCCCCCGACAATCGCCACCTAGGACAATTGCCCCCCGGACAATTGCCCTCCGGACAATTGCCCCCCGACAATTGCCCCCCGGACAACTGCCCCCCCGACAACTGCCACCCGGACAATTGCCCCCGAAAATTGCCCCCGCCTAGGACAACTGCCCCCCGACTAACGGAGGCGCCAAAATTACTAGATTACGATCCTCAATTTCTTTATCTTTCGCCAACATCCCTAAGCCCAGTCTTAGCCCTAATCCTAAACCCGACCCTAACCCCAACTATTGCCCTAACCTTAACCTTTGGAAGAACGAAATATCACATATTTCAAAGGGTATCCGGGCCTTTGGCCAACGGACATTTAGCCAATATTTGCAGAGAGGACATTCAGTCAACATTCAAAAAAGTATATCTTAGGGTTAGAGTTTGGCTCAAGGGTTAGGGTTAGGGTTAATGTTAGTGTTACCTTCAAGGTTAGGATGGTTAGGTTTCATTTTTCGATAAAAAAATGTTTTCTAAAAAGTTAATTTTTCGAATTTTTTATTATTTTTTTTTTTTGAAAACAAAAAAAATTGGATTTTTTTCGTGGGGGGCAATTGTCGGGGGGCAATTGTCCCGGGGGCAGTTGTCGGGGGGTAATTGTCCGGGGGCAGTTGTCCGGGGGCAATTGTCCGGGGGGCAGTTGTCCGGGGGCAATTGTCCGGGGGCAATTGTCCGGGGGAAGTTGTCCTAGAACCCTCACGTATATCACATTTAAACCAGGATTTATTAAGTTTGTACACCTTTTAACTCGGCCAAATTGATTTTTTTCAACTTTTTCGTGAAAATAAAATGACCACACACAATTTTGTCTTTCCCTTCATAGGCTTTCTGTGATTTCTGTTCAAGATATTTTATTGATGCTCCTTGCGAAGAATACTTTTTGATTTCGCAATAGGAAGAATAACTGGACTATCATGAAATTATATAGTTGGGAAATGAATTAAATGAAAAATTCGTTGATCTAATCATTAATAGGGGGACTTATCAGAAGCCTCTTCCAAATGAAAAATTTTGCAGACAATCTATCGAATTAATATATAAATTTTACTTGTAGGTAGCATCTAATTTAATTCAATTTTTTTGGTTCGAAATAATAAAAGGCCAAGCATTAAACTTATATTTATAGAAATATAAAGAAAATTTAAAATTAATGACATGATTTTTATGTGTGAAAACTTGGGGGAACAGATCCATAATCTTTTCGAAATGAGAGATTTTCTACACACTTCATCGGAAAAATGAAGATTTCTTTTCCGCATATAGCATCACATTTGATATAAATTTAATGACATAATGATTGATTGAAAAAATATATTTTGACAAAAGAAATGTGAAAATGTTTAGTAAAAAAATGCTTTATATTTGATACTCGATAGTTTTGTCATATTCAGTTACTTTTGAAGGTTGAACGAATCATTGGAAGGTTTTGATGTATGTCGCTTTTGGGATGATCTGTATTATTAAATTCTCTATACAAAGCACTGTAAATGTTGTTTGGTTTCTTAAAAAATTATTAATCAGTTACGGTAACGCTCAATTACGCTTCATGCATGCAGTATTTAACAGATGAACAAAATTAATTTTTAAAATAAACAAATTCGAAAATAATTGCCTTCAGGCAAAAAAGGCTCAAGCTTAGCACCAGATACCACACGCTGTCTGATCTAAACCGAATCACTTATAGTTTTTAGAACTGACATATGCTATAGACTTAACTTTATTTACTTGCAATGTATAACTTTCAGGGGAATTAAATTTGCAAAAGAAGATTGATGGATATGATGAAAAGGAATAAGATTGTACTTTCCTGTGCACTGATCCTCATATATGCATCAAGTTATTGCCTGAGTAAGTTTACTCCTAATTTCTGATAGGAGATACCTTGATTTGCTACGTTATATTTATTACTAGTAATAGTGCCCAGCTCGTCTGGGTAATGTAGCAATCGAATTCGTAAATTTTGTCATTTGTAACGAATTTAATGCTGGTCACTCATTTGAGCAAAAAATAAGCAGCATAAAGTAATTAAGGATGTGGTAATATAATCAATTGATTAGGGTATGAGCTGGGCTACTTGGGATAGTGTTTGAGTTAGATGTTTGAGTTGACGTTTGATTAGATTTTAGTTAAGGTTTGGGTTGAGATTTGTGTGAGGATTGAGACTGGTTTAGTTAGTGGTTGCGGTTTAGGATTTGGATTAATTAGTGTTTATCTTCACTCTACATGAATGTGAGTTATAATAATATACCTTCGTTCAAACTGCACTTGTTTAGTTTTTATTGCTCGAAATGTACTTCACCAATATAGTATCATATGGTATATTGATAGGCAAACCTTTGGTCTCTTGTATAAACTCCGTTCCTTGTTACGACGTCCTAAATTTTCAGGAGCTACTGCAAGTGATTTTGAAAACTTATTGATTTAAATCTTTCAAGTTTGCGGAAGATAAGAAAAGTAACGAGAATAGGATTGCATCATAACTCACAACATTGTGATGCTTAAAAATGTCGATTAACCAGAATATAAATTGAATATTCAGGTGGAAAACATGGAAACGACGAAACAATTCTACATAGAATGAAGCGAATTGTGGGGGGAGAAGATGCCCAAGAAAAAGCTTGGCCATGGCATGTGCTTATTGGATCATACAATCGCAACATCAAATCGGTAATGATCGAATAAAACTCGCAGGATTCATATTCACCGATTAATAATTCCATTTTCCTTGTTTGCAGTTATTTAGGATCGCCGAAGGTGTTTTTCCTGGAAGCCTCATCAACAAGAAATGGATATTAACTGTTGCTCACGTGACCGAATCCGTGAAAGAGCCTGATCTAATTCTTGTTCTAGGCAAGTATTTGTCACTGTTATAAAAGTAATTCTCTTTATTCTTTTACTACAATTCGAAAATGCAAAGGTTTTAACGGAATTGACGTATCCTCACGCAAGCCTTCGCATTATACACCTGTACACGTTTTCCTGCAACTTATTTTACTGACTTATTCGAGTCATTGGATCGGATCCCATTGTCTAATTCTGTAACCCAATTTACATGCGCATCGATCCGTACCGATGACCCCTCGATGTCTCCTAATTTCGAGAGATTGTGGTCGCCCTGTCGTGGCGAGTCACGGTCTAGCAAGCATACCGTGAAGTGATATGCACATCTTGCATGAACGATCACTCTCTCTCGATTAACCGGGGTATATGAGCGCCAATATTAGACCCAACCGACATATCCGCTCAGATATATGAGCGCTGACTTCAGCGCGCGCCAGTACCAACAAGTAAGCGTCAATCATTGTTATGTTTACGCTTTTTTGGCTTAAGTGTTGGTGCTCTTCTATGCTTCAAGGGTTGCAAAACTTTATTTGTATTCTATTTTGTAGGTTTACGTAAGATCTCCTCCATGCGCAATAAAATGGATGAAAACACTGTTCTCTTTAGATCTCGGAGAGTGATTAGGCACCCTGAATATGAATCTCTTGATAATGACATTGCACTTGTAAGTATGAAGAATATTTTATCTGACACTTCCTCATTTTGACCCGAAAGCGTAGAATGATAGTTTCCGGGAATTTCCTATTGCATATGTTGGGTAATTTGACACGTTAAATTTCAACTCCAGGCTTCCGGCAATTGAGTCATTTTCCAATCCCCCTAAATGTAAAGTGTTCAGGTTCATCACAGTTCATTACACAAACCTTTCCGTTGTGTGTTGAGTCAAGAATAGGAGAAACATTTGGCATACCTTCCTATCTGAAGTTCGTGTATTCGAACCGAATCACATTCAGAAAACAATGTTTTCATTGACAGATAAATTTGGAGGAAAGGCTAGCACTCAATGGAGATAAATTGGTGAAAGATAACGTCAACACAGAGCTAGAATATTCTGATTATATTCGACCGATATATCTGCCATGTATGGAAAATAGTTGCATGGATCATATATTTCCGTACCCTGTATCTGCAGCACAAAGATGTTCAATAGAAAGTAATACATGTACAATTTTCCTCTTTATAATTTCACACAATATGAGCATAAAAATACTGATATAATTTTTCATTATGGTTGTTTAGAAACTCTTCTTTACGAGACGGTAACTGAGTTGTATGTGATTGGACATGGAGTAAATAATTCGCTTAGCAGAGATCTACAAGATGATCTTCAGCAAGTTCAGATGACACTACTCAGTCCGGAAGTGTAAGAATTAATCTTTAATTATTTCATACAGACAGCTACCAATCTGAGTTAAATGTTGTAATAATATCTTTGTACACTATTAGATGCAAGGAAGCATTAACTTTTCACAATACTAGCACAACTATTTGTGCGAACAGCGAGGACAACAAAAGTCCCTGCGTTGGAGATAGCGGTTCTCCGTTCATGCGAAAGGTTATTTTTCTGTTGTTATATGTCAAATACTAAATGAATTCTCGGAGAATGATACCTTGCTATGGTTGGTTATGTTTAAATGAAACGTCGGAGTCTATTTTTGTCTTTAGATGCACGATTCCACCAATAATTCTTGTTGGCTTCTGTTGGGGATGGAAAGTTTAGGAGGTATCACCTGTCCTAATATAAGGGTCAGGGCAGGAAAGACATTTAACTCTCCTGACCATGCGACAAATGTTGCTATCTATATAGATTGGATCAAATCAATAATCGATTTCGGAAATGAAATGTAAATCTTATTTTCCTTCAATTTTCTTGCAAATCAACATTTATTCTATCATCACATAACACCATGCTTATATTTTACATCCAGCATTCATTATTGTTCTAATGTTGAACGACCAGAGAACGCCATTCTTACATTCACATCATCGTCTGTAAAATCCATGTCGCAACATATTATAGGCACTACAGTTTCATTCAAATGCACAGAAGGTTTTCAGTTAGGAGGAAATCAAGAAACAAAATGCATTGGTCACGGATCCTGGTCCCAAGTCCAAAATGTGTTGGTGAGCTTAGTTACTAAAATTAGTCTCATTATTTGACTATAGCTTTATATGTTTTAACGCGAGCTCTCACCACAACCATAATCATACTTAAATATACAATTTACGGAGCACTATTTTTTACATCATCAATTGCAACCTTTATGTTTTTTCTAACCTTCCTTTCATAAAATACAGAAGGTAAACAAATGAAATGTCCACAAGTAAGAGATCCAGAGAATGGAATTGCAAAAGTGACGCAATATGATTCTGTTGCTGATAATCTTCCTGGAACAAAGATTCAATTCAGTTGCGATCTTGGATATACAGCGAGAGGGTCATCCTTGATCACGTGTTTACAAGATGGAAAATGGAGCGGATCATTTCCTGTTTGTTATGGTATTTAGAATAGAGATAGGACGAGTCCTGAAAAATAAACTCGCCTCTCGACTCTCGTCCTCGTCAATGACATCTCAAATTTCCGAATCACTTAAAAATGGTTGTTTTGAATAGTGCTTTTTAAAGAGAACTATATGCTAATAGGTTTATGTTACTTTTTCGCGTCCTAGTCCTGGTAAGTCAGATATAAACTATTTCAGAAGCACCGCAAAAGTAGTGTTCTGCCGTACGGTATTAAAATCAAAAATGCAGTATCATATCAAATGCCTTTACAAAGGGCATCAATTGTTTTGAAATGTCTTCATATCGAGCCTAAAACGCCTTTTTAACACCTGTCTTCACAGGATTTTTTTCTAGTTTTGTAGCTTTCCACTCGTTTTATTAAATCCCACACAATGTGATTTCTAAAACAAGGAAAGTGTTGCTCATTTAGATTTTTCCACTTGATCCAGTGGGTTTTGATTGTAACTGTTTTTGCATTAGGGATGTTAAAGTCTATATATATTGAGGTCATTTGAGCAATCCTTTGTGTAGCCTGTACATTGTACAATCTTTTGTGACAAAACAACACTCTGGGATGGCACCGATCGACAATCATTAGGCCTTAATAGTGCTTTCGAAAAAAGCGAGTCTTTCGCAGGACTCGATCGAGTCCGAGTCCTCGAAAAATACCAAAACGTACTCGGACTCGTTCTGTCCCATCTCTAATTTAGAACACATTATCAATTGCAAGAAAGAATACAATCTGTATGTTTATTTCTAACCTTCCTCTCATTAAATACAGAAGTTAAACAAATGAAATGTCCACAAGTAAGAGGTCCAGAGAATGGAATTGCGAAAGTGACGCAATATGATTCTGTTGCTGATAATCTTCCTGGAACAAAGATTCAATTCAGTTGCGATCTTGGATATACAGCGAGAGGGTCATCCTTGATCACGTGTTTACAAGATTGAAAATGGAGCGGATTAGTTCCTGTTTTTTCAGACATCCATCTCTGTTCGTTGGGAATCCCGGACATTTAGCCAAAGGACATTTCGCCATCATTTGTAATGTCATAACAGCACACACAGCACAACATTCAAAAACAAAATTTGTCTCTGTGTCTGACTAACTCTAAACCTTACCCTAGCATTAACCATAACTCTAAGATTAAATTTTTAGAATGGTGGCAAAATGTCCGTTGGCTAAATGTCCGGATACCGTTCGTTGGCCATATCGACCTGGTTTATTCGAAGTGATGAGACGATATAACCCTCTGCAGTAACGCAACAGTTGAGCGTCGATAATACAGTATACGAATTGAGTGCACGATACGAAAGCTCTCCAGCAGTAATACCAAGTGAAGAATTTACCTTCCACCACACCCCCATTTTTATCCTTAAAAATGAAAATATTTGATTCCAATATTTTTGCCAGAGGTTACACCCTATAAGCTACCAGCTTGCCAAATTTCAACTTTTTAGCTTGTGGGAAAGTATGAGAAAAAATTGCGAAATTAAATACAAAGTTGCAAAAATATAATAAGGAAACAAAGAATATCGATCATCTTTTATGAATCTATATATTTACAAAATGTTGAACTTTTCACGCAGCACACCTAATCTGACGTCATACGTTGGAAATGTTTGATTCATCAATTGTCAATTTTAAAATTGTATTAGTTCATAATGACGTCACATAAAAGGTTTGGGCTTCATCAAAAGTTCATGAAAGGTTGAAGCACGGTAATAATATATTTCAACTCTGAAATATATATAAGTCTTCTTTGTAATGTTTCATTATAAATGTGAATAAACAAAGTAACAGTTGCCTTCTTTTAACCCTTATGAACCCATCATAATTGTTTCTGTATTATTTATATCTCTCTATAGTGCAAGCATGATACCGATTCCGATCCTACTTATAATTGTCATCCCTGTGCCAAACACCTTCCCAGATCCCCTTTGAAACCAATGGTTTCTGCATTGTTACGTTTGATGTTGGTACTTTATTATATACAAATTCTATCTATCTTTATCTATACGTGTCACCTACAACCTACAAATCATCGAAGATTTTTGTTTACATGGGATTGAACTTTTTCATTTTTGTTACAAAAGCCAACCTGATATCTATTTTATGTTTAGGGCAATCGAATGTCTTTGGATTTGAAGCTGACTCAATTTCTCGCGGTACCATGCCCTCCGAATCAAAGGGACTATTAAACATATAATTCGTTGTTATTTTTCCGGAAATCTTCAATTATCGCAACGAGTTGAATGTTAACAATAAATATTTCTTCCACTCCTACTCCTGAAGATTTGACTTATAATACTATTGAAATTATATTTGTATCAAGTACAGTTATTGCGATAAGTTCTTTCTGATATTTGTATCTTTGTCAACATTTTCACCAATATATCTTTACAATCATTATAAGATATCTAGCTTCTTCGCTAAGGTCTATTTTAGGATATTGTAAAAGTGAAGACATTCTCAAAACATTTTGAAAAACTATAATTTGAAATTTTTGTACTTATGTTAATGGAACGAAATGATATATGTTTCTCAACAATAACAGCAATTCAAAGAAATATTCTACCGAAAGAAAATGATGTTTTGAAAAAAATTGAAGAAGGTGAAATAAAATAAGCAAAATTGTTAAATGTTGATATAAATAGAATTTGCATTCATTTAACCCGGAAAAACAGCTACATTGAAATGCTTTGTAAGGCACACATGAATAAAAAAGAATGTGATGTTTACTTGCGTGATTACACCTTTGGAGTTCAAATCCAATTCAAGCTCCTTGTACCTTGGAATGAGATGTTAATTTCGCAGTTGTGTCTGAGTAGTCCAGCTCCACGATACAATTAATCATAAATCATAAAATACTATGAGGAAGCTCGATATCCTATAATGATTGTAAAGATATAATGGGAGTGGGAGTGGGGTTGGGAGCTTTTTTTACCAGAGTCTCAATATGGATTTCGATGTTGGTAGTGGCAGGTCGAAGACAAGCGTCTAATCTAGTGTTTCATTTCTCATTTGATTTCTGGTTTTAGATTTTAGGATGTTTGAATTGGTGGCATTGGCTCGTTTTCATACTACGGAGATGATTTTTCACTTGGCATGTCTCATTAAACGCTTTTCCACATATTTTGGACTTCTATTCTATAGAAGTGAAAAGTATTTATTTAAATAAATTTAGATTTTGCCTAATATTTTTTAAAATGAGCAGGAGAACTACTGAAACTTCATCACTTATAAGTGACTGTTCAGGACCAACTGCGAAATGAACCGCTCATTCCAAATTACAAGGAGCTGGA
>JAUELA010149793.1:0-14075 GCA_031471845.1 Boltenia villosa | reverse complement strand
TTGTATAACCTGACAATAAAAAATACCTGACAGAAGGTTGAACTCAAAAAAAATGTTTTTTCACTCCACCTTAATGCCCATTATGCAGTGTTCACTGTTCACCCTGATCCTCGGTCACGGCTTTCCTCCTCTATCCAAGCCAGCATGGTCTCGCCAGCATGGTCTCATCAGCTTTCATGTATAAGCCCGCTACAGCTTTCCGGTGAATCGAGGGTGAATATGATACATTAATTAAAAAAAAGACAGATGTACACTTTCCGTAGCGGGCTTATACATGGACGCACGATGCGTCTATGTCGGCTTGCGAGCATGTTGAACTTGAATAGCGGAGGAAAGCCGTAACCAAGGTCACATGAAACAGCTCTGGACAGAAGTTCAGCGTCCCCAGTCACTTACTGAACACGGCATATTGAAGTGAAGTGATCAACAAACTTGCAGTGCATCGTGTAGGTGCTGTAGTATTGAATAAATCTGTGCAGGTGAAGCCGAGATTCAACCCTGAACCTCTCAGTGAGCATAGATGACCAGCCTACCCGTGCAGTTCAGCCACCAGACAGCCTTTAGTGATCTTGCAATAAGCCCTTTGTTAAGTGTAATGTAACATGTGAATCATTAGGATTACACTAAACTGTATTTGATCATTTGCAACAATCCACAATTCACAGTTCAATCACACAATTCAAGTCAGTGAGCAATGAGCATTGATTACTACTCTACCCGTTCGGCCACCTTTAATGATCTTGCAATGAGCTGATCGTTAAGTGTAATGTAGCATGTAATGTGATTTGGGCGGTCTGGTAGTCTAGCGGTTAGCGTCTGTGCCTTCGGATCATAATAGTCCGGGTTCAAATCTACCAAATGCTGCGCAATATCCTTCAGCAAGATATCATTCGTCCAGCTGGGCGGTAGCTGACTCGAAGACCGTATGGTCGTCTCACCAATTAGGAATTATGCATAGTAATGTTGATTAATTGTGTGAAATAAAAAGCCTCCTTTCAAATGTAAGTCATTACAATCACATTAAATTCTACTCGATCATTTGCAACAAATTAAACAGTTCAATCACACAATTCAATTAATCTTGAGATTAAGATAATCCAGGTTTAAGCTCACCTTGCTTTTCCTGTCATATTTTTCATTCTCTTCTGATCCTGGTTTAAGTGAGATCAAAGATTAACATATCAACAGTGTTAATTAAATTTTATGATCAATTCATAATCTTACAAAATTAATTTAATATCCTGAAACAAATCAAATATTTTGTTTTATTACACCAGCGTCATTTGTCAACTGGTGACTATAAAATCAAAATTTTAATCAAAGAATAAAAAGGTTAGGATTAGTCTTACAGGGCACAAAATAACGGCCAGTCATCGGTCAAATGACTGGCAATTTGAAGGCTTTGGCAGTCGTCAAAATTTAACGCCTGTCAAAATGACCGCCTATAAAATGGCAGGAATATTTGTGTGTTTCGATGCAAAATTAAACAAGAAACAAAATAACTCAATTGTAAAAGTTTGTTTTTCAAACATTGAACGTTCTCAATTTACTTTTTGTAACAAGCGGCATTATGAAAGAAAATAATATTCTCTCTGCATGCCACTTCTCGCACTTACGTCTCTTTTATGCATATTTTTTAAGACAAATAATTTGACAGGTCAAACAACAGTTCTGACAGGCTTTGACTGGCCAAGCCTGTCAAAATGACAGGCCTCCCAAAATTCATCTATTGTGCCCTGGTCTTAGGAGGTCATGGTTACACTTTCTCCACAGCCTCAAAACTAGAGGTCGATCTGTACACAAACCATATCATAAAGTATTGATTTCTTGGCTCAAAATGAAAATGTCGAGATCGTTATTTAGTATTTTTATTTATGTGAAAAGCATTTTCCTCACTTGGCACATTTTAATGTCTCACAACCTATTCAGCCAAGCTCAGAAAATGGAAGTTCCTTGAATTCTCATCATTTCGAATACGATTAAAATAAATTTAAAAAATTCACAGAGCAATAATTGTAATGGAAATATATATTACCATGTTGTGTCTGATAAAATTGAAATAAAGGATTAATCTAATAATTTTATGACGACATTCACAAACACCTTGTCTACGAATGTAAATATAAAATGACTCTTATTTTGCACAATTTTTATATAAAATTATTGATTAAAACAGAAGTACTCAGTCGGCCACTGCCCAGGGAGTGGTGTCTGGATTAAGTATATCATCCGGCACTCAGTATAATTGAAATATACCTCTTATTATCCTAAGACTGACTAACAGTTAAGCCAGTGGTCCCCAACCTTTTTTTGAAGCGACCCCAAATACAAAAAAGTCGAATTCTGTGACTGCACGCGACCCCATCTCTTTAGTCTGCTTGTATTCCACACCCATGGAAGTTTATAGCAAAATATAATTTTAACAAAGAAAACCACACAAGAACAAATTGGAAGCAAGAGTAACGGTTTTTTGTAATTTCTTTCACACTAGTGAGAAGGTTGCGCCTGCTTACTCTATGTTAGTTCTTATTTTGGCCTAACATGCGACCCCATTAAATTGTTACAGCGACCCCACTATGGGTCGCGACCCCAGGTTGGGGACCACTGAGTTAAGCTACTTCGCTGCCCTGACGACCCGGAAGTTAATTGTCTGATGAATCGAGACATCTTTTAAGTAAGATCTCTGGAGTCAAAGAATTGTTCATTCAACTCAACAACTTAATATGTTCAAACTTATGCACTGGAATAACTGAACCATAATCTAACACCTGGTAAATACTATCAAAAGTATCATCTGCTATAAAGCAAAAACATATGTCAGACTCATGTGAACAAGATTCTCACAATAACAGGCGGTGTCCTTCTCAAGCCTCATTATTTTATAGATTTCTTCTTTGTTGGACCAAATCCTAACCCTCTATTGATCCTAATCCTAATGATGCCTGACCTTGCTTGAGCCACAGAGCTTACATCAGGATTATATTCTGATTATCCCAGTTCCATGAAACACCGACATTAACCAGTGGAAAACTACACGAGTGCGACATGTACTTCACGGCAGTGGAAACAACAGACAGAATTCTATTGTATATGAACAGTGATAAATTGCTATGATGGTGCAAACAGTACCAACAGAAATCTAGATAAAGGTCATGATACAGGGCACAAAATGACGACCAGTGTAAAAGTTCGTTTTCTCATAAGATGAACGTAAAGGTTTGTTATTCATAAGATGAACGTCCTCAATTTACTTTTTGTAACAAGCAGCATTATAAAGGAAAATAACATTCTCTCTCTGCACGCCACTTCGCATTTATGCAGTGTTTTTAAGGCAAATAATTTGACATGCCAAACAACAATTTTGACAGGCTTCGACTGGCCAAGCCTGTCGAAATGACAGGCCTCCCGAAATTCCTCTATTGTGCTCTGTGCTATGTAAAATGTTAAAAATATTTAAGAAATAGATAAGGAACCTGGATGTCATCAGTTGTGAATAAATTCACATTGAATTGGATTGAATAAGTAGTGCAATGTTTGGAGAAGTTGAAGTAATAAGTATCTCCGACTTCTTTTTCCAAACATGAATCAATTCATGCATATACCATTGACTCGAACACACATTACAAATATGACAAAAATATTGGGATTATCGTGCATCAAACTACATATTTCTTATATGTTACTTTTTAGTTGTGGGTGCAGTGCACAGATAATTAGGTTTTTTATGATGCTTTGCCTGAAGTAGTAAGATAATAAAATATATCATAAAGTTTAATAAACGTACAAACGGGACTCTGTTGATGTTAGTGGTAAACTGTGCAATGGTTGGCATGGAACCAGGAGAGTTTGCAGGAATAGCATAAAACTGAATGGTGTGGATTGAACCTAATTGCAGCTGTACCCTGAAAATTTTTTCCTTCGATCTTGCGATCTGGCTTTTTATAATCTGTCAACTACCTAATTCAAATAGAAGCAGATGCGCTGTAATACTACATAATGAATTATTACATTGCACAGAATTTAATCAGCTTGAAATATTTCCTACTTCATTGTATTTATAAACATCTCACCAGCCTTCATTACAAACAAAAAACATATTACAATGCACACAGCCAGAATCAATCTTACAAATTGTACAGAAAATACACCTCTCATCATTCCCAAAGCAATCTTTTAAAAAATCTATCAGATCCATGATCAATGCCTAAATTACAGCTCCAAACCCTCCATTTACTTCCATGTTGTTGATAAATACAAGGGTTAATGTGGAATGATAATTGTAATTATATAGCAACAAGATTTTTATTGATTCCAAAACACAAAGGACATCCTACGCATTCCCTTCGTCTAGATTCACTTTCTTCGCATCAAGACAATGAGTTTTCTAAATAAAATGTCATTGAAGTCGGCTCGGTTTTTCCACGGTTCATGAACGACAAAAAAAATGTCGAGCATTTCAGTGCGAACCTGTCAAAAGGGATTTAATTATCAGAGTAGGTTTCTGTAACCGTATCCGTCGTTTCTGAAGACAGTTTAATTATGGAAGAAACAGTTTAAATTATAATCAAAAAGCTTGATGTATTCTATGTGATGTTTTCCATCAACAACTCTTCATAATAAAAAATACAGAAACAATATGACAAACACACTGTACCATATCAATAGCCATGGCGATGACTAGGGCAGTTAATTTCCATCATTTTCGAAAACGGGTAATTATTCCAAGTCTTGCCAATCAACCGTTAACTTTAGACTTTTAATAGATATTTTAAGGATTATACTTATTTGGATACTACTTCGGATCAGGCCAAATTATTTATTTTTCATTGTATTGTTCTAATTTGATCAAACAAATCAATTTTTAAACGCAATACTCATAATCAAATGACGAGTTCGTCATACCAATATATTTAGCGTTGATTGGGGATACGCAGCAGCAGTTATTACTGTCACAATTAATCATTATCGATGCATTTCAGTGTATTAAATGTAGCACCGGTTAAATTGGTTAAAATTTTATGAACTAAAGCGTTCAACAGCTAAGATTAACTATTGACTATTTAAATAGCCATGGCGATGACCAAAGGAATTTAACCTATTCAGAACTCTACATAACTGTTGTATGGAGGTTCTATTCCTGTCTAGCAAAGTAACGTCAACCCGAACTCTAATCAAATGTGCCATTTTTATCGAGAATCATAATAAATTGTGCATGCTAGAATTCTGCAGGGTAAATCAACAGAGTACATCGATCGAAAACAGACTTTTCAGTTACTTTTAAAAGACTTGAGTCTGATCTGCTTTACTTTAATGCTTTTCAGCTGGTATTAGTATATCGATTTCCCAACCCAAGCTTCATTCCCTACATATGAAATCATCACAGACTTCTTCAGACAATTTCTTATCACAAGTTGATGATGGAAAGGCCAGACACACAAGTGATGTTTCACAAACAGTAATAACATTGTTTCTTCACCATGCACATTTGTCTTCAGATAATAAGCACTTTATTGGGAATCTAATCAGAATATTGAAATACAAATGATATTTTCAAATGACTCAGAGACGGACCTGGTTTGCTTTTCATTTTTGCTTCAATATAAACAGGGGCACAATAGAGGAATTTTGGGAAGCCTGTCAAAACTGTCGTTTGGCCTGTCAAATTATTTGATTTAAAAACACTGTATAAATGCGAAGAGTCGTAAGTGGCGTGCAGAGAGAGAATGTTATTTTCCTTTATAATGACGCTTGTTACAAAAAGTAAATTGAGGACGTTCATCGTTCGATAAACGAACTTCTACGATCGTCGTCTGAAAATCGAATTCAGTTATTTTGTGTCCTGTTTAATTTCTCATTGAGAACACAAATATTCCTGTCATTTTATAGCCGGTCATTTTGACTGGCGTCAAATTTTGACGACTGTCAAAGCCTTTAAATTGCCAGTCATTTGACCGATGATTGGCCGTTATTTTGTGCCCTGCATTGTTCATTACTACTCTGTGCTCCAATACATATTCACAGCATTCAGCATTTGATTATTTCATATTGATTAATCCCAAACATCTAACTTGAAATTGAATTACTATATAACCAAAATGTCCAGTCCCACCACAAAGAAGGCAAAATCAATACAGTGTTTATCAATAGACAATAAGAAATTATAATTGTGTTTAGAAATCCATTTTAAACGCAACAAAACTAGTTTTGATTACATGAAACCGCAGTCACTTCAAGAAGTCGAGAGATTGAATCAATATTTACCGAGCACTTATGATAACAGGCGGAGGAATTAGAAGATAATAAACAAATAGTCTTCAACAATAAGTATCTGACAAGAGAGTATAAAGGCAACATTACAAAAGGATATGGATTTGGGTGTGATGGACTGTACAGTGTAAAAATGACATATTTAATCAAGGTTGGTTTGGGATTCAATCACATGTGATATTTCTTCCTAGTTTTGCACCTCTGTCATTTTCACTGAGATTCAATGCGAACTGCATTGGGCAATGAGTAACACAAGGCGATTTTGAGCCAATTAGGGATTGGGGTTGGCATAGTTGCTCGGTGAACAAGTAGGTGAATCATTGGTGCTCATAAGGATCTGGGTTGGCACCCTACACAGATTTCAATTAACCATCTAAGGCAGTGGTGGCAACTTATCTCTGGTTGCGATCGACTACGATTAAAATGACTTCACTAACGGTGATAGCGAATTTTCGCTAGAGCCTATAGCGAAACAAAATATATATAAATCACCCCTATGCTATCAAATATAATATCAGATATAATCTTGTACGTACATAATTAAAAGTTTTATTTCATAAGTTTTCGCTAGATTATAACATCTAGCTTTTTCAGATGAAGCATAATAAATAACTATAAAATGGAACACATGAATTGGTTAAACTCATTATTGAATACAATCATATAGGTATGATACTTAGTTAGGATGTTGTAGATAATACATAACCAAGAAGGAAAAAAATGTATGTCTAGCCGTTAGAAACTGGCGTGATTATTATTACGCTATCCCATGCGCTATTCTGTCTTAATTTTCTATTAATTAGGAGATGGAAGGTGGGGCCAATTGTCTAGGTGCAGACGCCATCAACTTATCATTTAAAAACATTATTTCATCATTTGCTTGGATTCAATACAACTTGGATCAATTGGACAAGGATGGACAACAATCTGAATTTACAGTTAACAAACAAGACAAAAGGGAAATGTAAGAGACACCAATAAGTAGATCGAGGAGACAAGACTTCTCCGCCCGTTATTTGTAATTCATTGTCCGAGTTTTTCCTTCTCAATTGAATAATCTCAAGTGATTTCAAGTGTTGTTCAATCATTGGTTGATGATTACAAAACAATTTTACTCATTCCGACTCAGCAGTTAAGTCACAAACTGCATATTTTAAATAATGGCAAATATAAATTATATATAATTGTAAACATAGTCACTTCAATATGTCGTGTTCACCCTTGAGCCTTGATGTAAGTAAGTGACTGGGGAGGCTGAACTCCTCGCCGGTGCAGAGCGGTTTCACGTGACATTGGTCACGGCATTCCCCCGTTATCCAAGATCAGCATGCTCGCAAGGCTTAATGGTCGCATCATGAATCCGAGGGTAAATATGATACATTAATAAGAAAAAATGTTTACCTGATTTGGCCCGAAAAAAGTTTCAGTGTGTAAATAATAAATAAATATGTTTGTCACTTAATTTAAAGCAAAATGTATTTAAGATACATCTGCCATACATTTAGTTTATACTTTTTAGTCTTGAAATTAAAAAAAAAAAAAATTGGAAAAAAAATCTGAATTACTAAAATTTACTATTTATCAATAAATAAATCGAGCCCGATATTTTTCATCAAAAACTAGTTCATTTCAACGCTTCTTTTAGTGCAATTGTATCCTAGAAAGTCTTTTGTTTCCACCGATCGCATAAGTAATATGGATCATGATTTTCTATATAGTTATGATCTTTTTTGTCCGGTGGCCGAACGGGTGAAGCCGTCTGCTGGTCATCTATGCTCACCTCACCTCACCGGTTTCATGTGACCTTGGTCACAGCTTTCCTGCGCTATCTAAGTTTAGCATGCTCGCATCATGCGTCCATGTATAAGCCTGTTACGGCTTTCCGGTGAATCCGAGGGTAAATATGATAAATTAATCAAAAAAAAATCTTTATACGATTTTATTTGTCTAAAATACAATTTATTACCTTGTTATGTTGACAAATATGCACAGCAAAAAGTCTCCTAGTTTCATCAAATATTGAAATAGAGGTAAAAATTATTGAAGGAGCTAAGAGGGATAAGTAATTATACACAAATATATGCGGCAGCTATTTATTACAACCCAGATTAATTAAAACAACAATGAATCACTAATTTATAAGGTGGCTTTTGTAACATAATCAGAAGCCATGAAGACAATGGAGTTGTTGTGACAACACAATGAACAATCACCAAGCAGGGGTCGCGGGATGACAAGTTACAAAACATTGTCAAAGAATGGAAACTTGTTTCACAAACATATCTCACAATTATAGGCTGGCTTTTTCAGAGTTTGGAATACACAAGTCACAAATGCTATTCCAGCAAGTCAGGTCCTGACATTTAATCACAAAATGACTGGTTACACTGTTCTATTAGACCTGTGAGGATGTGATCGATGGGAGTCAAACTAAATTACAATGCAAACAATTTACTGTGAATTAAAATTTAATAACATTTCGATTATTTATTATTTTTTTAAAAACCAAATCATCCACGAATAGAAAGAATCTAAATCCATGTTGAATGATACAGGGCAAACATGTATTCTGACTGTACAAGCATGCATTGCACATTTAATTTAGTATGATAAAATTGCACAACATAAGATTTCTGTTTACACCAACCATAAACTTGGAGGAAACATTACCTGGTTTTTATATTTGTATTGTTATAATGCAATATTTCACGAATATTTCCTGCCGCTTGCCAATTTCTCACACGTAAGAACTCCTTTGCGGAGTTAAAGTTGGTGCAAAGCCTAGAAACGTTGGTTATTTTCATATAATACGATTTGAGAAAAATGATACTAAGTGACTGTATCGCATTGTAATCCCAACTCGCTGTCTCAGGCATATTAAATACTTATGCCTTCACAATATGCTTTTGATATACAAAGAAAATTTAGGGACCACATAAATTGACAAGGTTTTCGGCAGGACCACTTAAATTGACGAGTGTCCAAATGACTTTTTCAGGGAGAAGACAAGGTCAAGAGGTAGCATACAACATTACTGACAAATACCACACATGCAATGTCATTAACACAGAACTCTGGCATAGTTTCACAGCTACAGGTCTTAAGTAGAGTGAATTCTGCAATACTAAAAAAAATCGCCAAATGGGAGCCAAAATTTCAAAATTTAAAATATTATTCTCTATTTCCTAACTGCAAAGCGCTGATCCGTGATATGACTTGTTTAGTAGGAGGTCTGTGTGCGAGTTTCTCTAGCAACGGACCACGGTACACTTCCACGGTACCTCTACACTCTGAAGGCTGGAATAAACCTACGCGTAAACGCACGCGTTTTTTGGTTTGTTTCATTACAACTGCGCATAATTCGATTCCATACGTATCCGCGCGGTTGTAATGAAACAGACCAAAAAACGTGTGCGCTTACCCCGTACGTGTATTCCAGCCTTAAATAACATGTTCATTTCACAATATTATGGTTAGGGGTCAGGGTTAGTCAATAATCAGATAGTTGGCGTACCGTTGTTAGGCTGGAATATCACCCGGGCCACGACTGTTGAATTTTACCAAAGTACAATTAGGACATTTTACAGAGGGTCTGGAGATTATACATAGTTTCTTCATTGACATCTAACAAAAAGTAGCAATTATTTCCTGACGATAATTCACCAACTTAAAGATTGCCAAAAAATGGATAATAATACCTAAATTGTCTCCTACCTTAAATTAAGCTCATCAAAAGCATAATTTCTTAAAAAAGGAACATATTTTCGGTATTTCTGTAACTCAGATATCAGATGTTCCACATTTATTAAAAAAACGGTAATCTCCTACTAATAAAACGTCATTCGTGATACTTGCTGTTCTACTCATCCCTATTCATTACAAAAGCTTCTGTATTGTACTAAATGCTCTTCATATTTTGAAAATCCTCCTTTTTGTGCACAAACATCATATACCACCGATAAATTCACAAAACGGCAATGGCTGAACTACGTTCGAGCACTGATGACACGTTTCTATGCTAACACGAACCCTGCACCGATGCGTCATGCATGACTTAGAACGCACTCAACTAAAACATTAATTTCAAGAAGAATTACTTACTACTGACATCTTGCGTGTGTGAATCCACTCGACCTGTGACATATAATAAAAAAGCCATTAGGCCGTATTATCTATTAGGCTGGAGGTGATAGGGTCCCGCGAATTACGAGGAAAGTTTTAAATGGAAGAAGATTTTTCATAAATATAACAGTACTGAACAATACTACTCTCAATGCACTTTCCTGGAGGATACTTTTCACGCAATGGAAGACCAGCAAAACGGATATAGTGATATGTGCTGTGGCCTGGTGCCTACCGTACCAGGGTCCGGCTGTTAGATCTAATGGGGTTAAAGGCTAAATTACACGTACGCGCAAACTCACGCGTTTTTGGTTTGTTTTGATATAGTCGCACGAAATTCGCTCCCGTACGATTCCGCGCGGCTATATCAAAACAAACCACAAACGCGTCAGTTTGTCACGTACGTGTATTTTAGCCTTAAAGGCTGAAGTTCATGAGGGGGGAGGGGGATGGGCGAATTACCTAAATGCGGGACCGGACATGCCTCATACGGCCTGGCTAAGTCAATGATGTTTGGTTTATCCATGGCCATAATCAGGAGACTGTTCATGACTTATATTCAATTGTTTTATTAATAGCTACTTCATTATAGAGCAGTGGTTCTTAAAGTATGGGTCGCGGAGGGTCCAAAAATGGGTCGCGCCAAAGTCGCCATTTGAGTACCAAGGTCGTCATTGCGCTCAGTAAAATAGAGCCGTGCATTGAAGATATAATGAAAGGGAAATTTCAGTTTCATCAATCACACTGAGTCAATGATTTGTCTGTCTGTATATGAAATTAGTACTAATATTAAAAAAAAACTTATTCGTTGTTGCGGTTTGGGTCGCGAGTGTTCATAAAACTCAGATTTGGGTCGCGCTCAAAAAAGTTTAAGAACCACTGCTAGAGAGCATTGCAGTCCACTTCGTAAAAGGCCGAATCAATTCTACCCAATATCAGTTCCAAATTTCTGTGTTGTTGTTGTTGAGTTGATTTCGATGATTAATCACGCCGACTTGTTATCGCGTTAAACAACCACCTTCGCACGCAAAGAAGAAATTTGCATTAAATATCAGGTTTCGTTATGATTTACAATAACAGAGCGAGCAAAAACTCTCAGGAACGAAGATATATTAGGTTATTTTCTGCCTCAAATAGTTATCTAATCACCACAAAATACAAACTAAAAAGAAAAGCTTTTTTTTCCTCGTAATTGTACACTACAGTTCAAAATATTCCACCCATCAGTACACTCCCCAATGATTCAGCTCAATTCACGACAACGTGAAACTATATTATTCCGACTCCAAAATGGTCATTGTAGACTTGGACACCATTTACATAAAATTGGTTATCATGAAACTGGCTTATGTATACACTGCAATGTACAGGAAACTGTAGAACATTTTATCATGTTTTGCCGTCTTTGTAGTTCCGAGAGAGAGATTTTAAGCTTGAAAGCAAGAGAGCACAGTGTCATTTTTACCTTGAGTAATTTACTTTTAGACCCAAAAATAGTCCCTTTCTTTATTCAATTTGTTATTTCTACAAAGAAATCGATTTAATTCATGAATTGTTTTTATGATGTCTCTTATTTATATTTTATATATTTTCTTTGCCTATTTCGCTGTAGCGAATCACTTATAGAAACGTAATCTCCTAGTCTTGTATTTCCGTCCTGGTGCAAAGGACCTTAGTTGTTATGAGCACCATTTAAATTTTCACATTACATTGCATGGAACATGTTTACAGTGGATGTAAGTTCAATTAATGTCATAAACATTGCAATGTCATAAACCATTCAGTTGGTTTTAGTGACATGCCATATATTTCTATACTGACCGCTGTTTTCCGATTCTTGTATCTAAAAATGATGAAAAATAAAAATTCTATCTATCTATCTATCTAAATTAACATTTCAAATGATCAAAATACCTTCTGAACCAGAACTGTGATCAACAAAAGCTGAGGTTTAAAGTTCTTGCTCCTCTCGTGGGTAAGGGTTCAATCATGCAGAAAGATGCGACGAGTCTACTTGAGCTGGGCTCACGCCGTGTGTGTTCATGAAACTATGTTTTCAGCAACATACAAGTCCCGATTAGTCCTTATGGGTTGCTAGGGTATGGAATTCGATAAACCGGTGCAATAAAGTGCCGATCACCCAGACCACCCGCCGACCACCCAGACGCATGAAGGCTGGAATATACGTACGCGGTAAACGCACGCGTTTTTTTGGTTTGTTTCATTACAACGGCGCGGATACGTATGGAATCGGATTACATGCGGTTATAATAAAAAAATAAAAAAAACGCGTGCGTTTACGCGTACGTGTATTCCAGACTTTACGGAACAACGATTTTAAAGTTGAGTTGAGTTGCGTAATGTCCTGCAGCAAACCGGTTGTCCTTTCTATATTCCATGGCCGGGCGAACTTTTTTTCTCCGCGGGCCGCATGGAACATCTGTGAATCTCCCGCGGGCCGCATTTATTAAAAACTATATTAACATAATGTTATTTCCACACAAAAACGCAATTATTATTCATGCAAATGTGTTTCCATTTGCAACATGATTACGAAATCTCATTGTAGTCTCGTTAAACGCATGTGTCTGTGCGAAAATGTTTTGACCACACAAATTGACATCGCCTTGCAAAGAAATGTTCGCGGGCCGTAGTTCGTTGTTGTTTTTAGGGGTGTTAATGCCACCAACATCTATGGTCATTCAGTCTATGTAGTATGTGAAAGTTTGTCAGAGCAGTGTGAATATGTACCTTGCTCAAGCTTGTATCGCGCTAAACTTAGAGAAATTAATCTCTTTATAGCGCCGTGCATGTTCATGTATGTGTGTGTAGAGGAAATCTTGGCTCGCAAGAAGATTTCTGAAAAATTGGAGAAGTGCAATAGCTTCTATCCGTAAGTGTCTGATTTGCCCACCCCTGCTCTATGCTCCCCTTTAGTTGTGACAGTAAAACCATTCATGTCGATACTAAAATGCTCTTGGAAACTAACACAGTAATTTAGAAATCTTCAAGCTATCTAGTAAAAATCGTGGACAAACTTTATTTTTATTGCAGTCAGTCAACTTATCTGAAACCTGGAATAATATCCATTCAAAGATTCTACCCAATAGATTAAAGATGTAGAAACTAACTTATCTCTAAGATAGTTAACGTCGAAGGTCGCTGTGTCATAGTCGAAGATAGTTAAATGGGGACAATTGACTTCCGTTATATCTCAACTTCTTTTCCCCAGTAAAACTAGTATTTAAATGTGGATCGGTGTACAGTAGCGTCGCTTAATGAAGGTCGGAGGTCTATAGTCTCTATACTGGAGTCGCAAATAAAGTCACAAAGTTATCTTGAATACATCGTATATTGTCCAAGTGCGAGAATATTGCAAGGCTAATGAATCATCGATAGCAAAAGGTGCATATCAATTAAACGTTGAAAATAATAATAATAATATCACGATAATAAATAAGGCACTTAAAATCTGTAAAACACATAAACATCACTAGGGTTGCATACGATCATTATTCTGATTAATAGACGTAGAATAAGCCCTTCGTCTGGTTAACAACATGTAAAATGACGTAGGTACACGAGGGGCGGTAGTAATTGGCTGTTTCCAATCTTCTTGCGAGTCAAGATTTCCTCTACACACACATACATGAACATGCACGGCGCTATCAAGAGATTAATTTCTC
>JAUELA010149683.1:0-14081 GCA_031471845.1 Boltenia villosa | reverse complement strand
TAACTGAATAGTCAAATGTGTAATTTTTTTTCAAAAAATTAGAAGCAGAGAGCAGGAAACAACAAGATCTTCTTAGGCTGGAGCTGGAAAAGAGGAAGAATCCACATCTTCATCTTCACGAGAATACCGGATCTCCAGAAAGAGGAGTGGAAGGTGTTTTAATAAGGAGAATGGATTTTAATGATGAAAGGTATAGTTTATAATCAAAAATATAAAAAGATTAAATATACCAGTCCTACCTAGCTTTATATTTTCACCCTACCCAGATCTCCGAGTCCCGAGGTAGAACCCCTGATTGGGGGATATAAGACCCTCCCAGAACGTCACAGGGTGATCTCACCCAACCAACTGGGTGGAAATCATGAAGAAAACCAACAATATTCAAGTATCATGGAAATTAATGACAACAGAAGAAAACACCAACCGGTCATTATGGACGATAAAAAGGACCCTCTTAACGCTCTCAGTCCGAGGGTGAAAAACAGGGTTCGCTTGGCACCCACACCACCCAAGTTTCCGAAGCCAAAGAATCAAAGGGATTATATTGAATTGAATAGACTAAGGTAGGTGACAAATCAATCTGGACTTGCTCTCTAGAAACCATTTTTTCATGTTCACTAACGGGGCTATTTTGGGGGGTGAAGTTGGGAGGGGGAATGGAGGGGTAAAGTTGGGTTTTGCTATTGAAGTCGAGAATGTAATGTAATGGATTGTAGTGGATGGGGCGAGTCAGAAATATTTGGACGCAATCGAGTAACGAGTCCTAAAAAAAAGACTCGCCGAGTCGTGAGTCCTCGTTAATGACGTCATCAATTATCCGAATCATTTAAAATGGTTGTCTTGATTAGTCCTATTTAACGACCACTATATTCTAGTAAGTTTATGTTGCTTTTTTGCGCCCTGGTCAAATATATATTATTTTAGAAGCACCGCAAAAGCGCTATTCAGCAGTATGATATTAAAATCAGAAAAAAAGCAGTGTCATATAATTTTCCATTGTCACTGCTTAGGCGCACTCACGCAGATACTTTACAACGTGCGTCAATTGCTTTGACCTGTCTTCATATCGCATCAAAAATCGCTTTCTGAACATCTGGCTTCGCAGGATTTTCGCAATCCTTTGTGTAAGCTGTGCAATGTTTTGTGACGAAACAGTACACAGGGATAGGACCGAGAATCATGTAATCATTCATTAGGGCTCAATAGTACTTTTGGAAAGAGCGAGTATTTCGCAGGACTCAACTGAATCCTCGAAAAATCCCAAGACTCGTATAAGTCTGTATGTATGTATGAATCTGTCCCATCACTAATGGATTGTTTTCTGTTTTAGAAATCAAATTTTTAAGCATGCTTTACTAGGTTGCAATTAGATTGCATTTCTTGCAACTGTACAAGTTTAATGTAATGTTACATATAGGCTCGGTCGCAAAACCAACTCAGCTGGTTACTTGGAGCTCCATACCAAACGAGTCCGGCAGAATGAACAGCCGAAAGCGAGATCTTATTCTGAATTGAAAGGAAATGTTAAAAAGGTAGAACATATGCTTATTTATAAGTCTATTCCAATTCACAACATATTATTTATCATTGTACTTTATATTTTTCAAAATCAAGACGAGCAATAATGAAGTAATAAGCCCACGAAACCACGAGAAGATGGGACTAATCAATGCAACAGTTGAAGATATCTGGTCTCAACAGGTGAATATTCATCAATATGTGAATATCATCAAGTTATTAGTTAAGCTATCTATCATGTTGATGTATCAGCCTCAAAAGTTGTTTTTCAATTGCAGGCTGAAAGACTCAAACATGCAAAGTCGGAAAATGTGAACAAGGGAAAAGTCTTTCAACCAAATCATCAGCAGCAAGTAGTGAGAGATCGAGTCCCCATGCAGAACAATACATGTAAATCATTTGATTTTGTAATATTTCAAAGGTTATGTGTCAAATGGTCGAGAGACATTCCGTCGCCGTACCATAATGCATAATGCAGACAGGCTTATAGTTGACGGACATGAGGTTGACACTTAGTCGATAGCGATCTAATAATACAGATATATTCTGATTATATATATATATATAGTTAAAAAGAAAAAAGTACCACAGTAAATAATAAAAAAAATATAAAAAAAAAACAGATGAATATAAAAATGCATACATGTAATAAAAATGTGCTTTGTTGGGACTAATCGACTATTTGACTGTCAACTCTCTGTCTGTCGACTGCTGACGTTTAGTCGGTTGATCTTTTGTCCTGTCAACCAATTATCTGGCGACGAGCATTCCGAATTATATTCTTCTTGAAATTTTCATGAATTTTGAAAAAAACATAATTTGTATATTACAGTCCTTGTTTCTCCGAGACATCGAGCCTATCGTGGAGTGCAGTTGGACAACGATGCAGATGCAGCACTTATATATGCGCAGGTAAGTTCAAACTAACACTTGCACAAGTGTAAATGCATCTAGCGGATGACTGATCACTTGCATTCTCATTTTTAAACAGAAATATAGTGAAGATCCCAGATTATTCTCGCATTTACACCATCATAACGGTCATTCTGTACATGATGCGTCACGAATACAGAACCCGTTACCTCTGCCGTCCCAGCAGAATATATTCCGGCCATCTGTACCAATGTCAAACAGGTGAAAGATAGTTTCATATCCAATACATTCATTTTTCTATTTCCACTTTGAGAATATTAAATTTGACGATAAGTTCAGAGAATACCTTTCTTAGGTACAACACAGTGATCAATTTTATCTCGTAAATACTCAGTCTCAAGATTATAAATCCATATGTTCGCATATCTTATCTGCATTCAGCCAGAATATTGTAATAGAATCTCTATCTTTGTGATCAGAGATGATACGATCTGAGAAGTATTCAATTCTGCCTTTTTCGTTCATCGTTTTTTTCAGGGTTGTGGAGTCGGAGTCGGAGCAAATTTGACAGGAGTCGGAGTCGGGAAAAAATGTACCGACTCCGACTCCTAACATGTTTGAACCATTCGAACTGGTTCCGAATAATTCTTGAATATTTTTTAAAATTCAGTCAGATTAAATTTCAACATTTGAACCTGTAACTTAGAGCCATAGCTTGCTGCAGTTGTATAGGCCTGAAAAATCATGTCAGCACTTGACACAGTTGACAGATCGGCATTACTTATTAGTTATTAGAGTCGGAGTCGGATGCTTGTAAATGGAGGAGTCGGAGTCGGAAGTTTTATGTACCGACTCCACAGCCCTGGTTTTTTTTAATGTATCATATTTAACCTCGGATTCACTGGAAAGCCGTATCGGCCTTATTCATGGACACATGATGCGACCACACCGGCTTGCAAGCAAGCTGACCTTGAAAAAAATTCTGCCTTTTTTGTTTTCAGATTTCATTGTCGCTTCACCGATATAAACATTCGGTCAATTTTCTAGATTCCATTAAAACTAATTGTGTAAATCTCTAGCAAGTATAATGATAACTTAACTACTGGGATGATTTTCTTTTTTCAAGAATAAAAGTAAAATCTGAATTTGTATTTTTAGAGCTAATCTTCCAACACAAGATGATCTCATGGATTCTCTCAATGAGCATCAGCTGAAGAAGATGATCTCCCCCATAAGAAGACAGTACAATCAGCAGGAGAGCCCCATGATGAGGGCTTATCATGCACAGTAAATAATATTTCATTTTTTAACATGAGGGTCACAATTATTATGGGTGTGGGGACCATTCTTTCAATATTGAAGGGTGAATGAACTGGGTAATCTAACCCCACCTATGAATAATATTTCTATGATTTTAAGGGTCATATTGTATAGGGATCTTATTGGGGGTAAAAATTTGAAATCAGTTTCAAGATAACCAAGTAAGTTTAATCTTGATTCATATGTAACATAATCTTATGAATTTTCGAAACTTTGCTATTTAAATGTCCAAATGCAGGGAGGGGTAGGGGGGTAAAATTTCATTTTTAAATACTAAAAAGTTGAAATTCAAGCACCTCTGCTGGTATAAGTATGAAATACTGAAAAGGTGATAGTATCGTAGTGGAATATATTATTATGCATGAATATGATTGTAAACCAATCCTATATGAAAAAATCTAATTTAAATATCCAAATAAACCATCAATCATGTATATTTTCAGATATGGCCAGGATCAGAATGCCCATGCTCGTTTTGCCAGCCAGGAAGTTATGCCACGCCCCTATTTCAACGAGCAAAATATGTCGCAGCACGCCATGCCTCATCGAGCGGACGTCTGGATCAATCCTGACGACAACCACGAGTTTTCAACGAGCTTGCCACCGTCGCAACATTCCCAGAACAAGAGCATGAGCAGAAAAGTCACTTTCTTAGGAGATAATACTCGTAAGTCATTCATTAATTAAATTTTATATTATTTCTATTAGAAAAATCAAATTTTTCGAAATACAGTTGACTACCATTAATCTGGCAACCACAGGACCTTAGGACTAACTGCTGAATTTTCGAAATTGCTGGATTATTGAGGTCATTTTTGTCAGTGACACGCTAACCCGGGAAATTTGAAACTGTGTTCCAAAATTTAGCTGGAAAACTGAAGGAACCGGAATATCGATTGCCGGATTAATGGTAGTTAACTGTATGTATTCATAAACAAGGCATTATGGCATCATCAAATGGCTTATTACACATTTGTCATGTCTAATGAACTTTTTTTGAACTTTTTGTATTCTGCTTTTTTACTGTCTTGTTTGTATGTTACCGTAACTTTGTATGTCATGTTAACACATGCAAATCCTGACAGACCCTTCTCATAGATAAGCATATGCAACTACAGAATTTTTGGGGCAACCTCACCCTAAATCTATTACAGTTATCAAGTTCAGATCGATTTTATTAACAAAGCTTCAACCTTGCTATCATGTCTTTTATAGTAGTTGCTTCACCATAGTATATATTTTTTTTATGTCATTCTGTGATGATGTTACACAAGGCAGGTTCTCAGTCAGAGTTTTGGATTATTAAATATTCATCAAGTAAGGCACACATCTAATCGCTGCCGACTTACTTGGAAATGCGTATTCACGTCTTTCACGTCTTTCACGCCTCATGAACATGACCTTATCGTTGAAGTATTTATATATTTACATTTGATCAAATATGTTGTAGTGACATGTCATACTTATTTTTGCTGTGAGTAACTTAAAGTTGAAGAATAATTTGTTCTATTCTGATATTTAAATCGTAAAAAAACATTTATTTTCTTTGGTGACTCCCCTAATAAAAGTTTTCTTTTTACCACATTAATTAAAAAATTGAACCCTGTTATATCGGGACTCCTTGATTTGCTATTCATTGCAAGTTGTCCATATTCACAACAAAACATGCCATGGCCAATTTGATTTGAATGGATAAATTATATGATTGTGATTTAATAGCTTGTATTTCATGTGGACTGGTTGCTTTAATTTGCTCTTTCAAACTTTAAAAATTGAATTTGATTAATTCTTCTTTTAAACTTTTAAAATTTACCAACTGTAAGAACCAAGTGCGGTTTTTCAATCATATTTTATATACCAACCTTTTTATATAGCGACCCAGCTTCACAGAACAGCACATATGATTAGAGCATTTGTCAACCACAAATCTGTCAACTTCTAATATTCTACCTGTATTTTTTGGGGGGTAGATTATTAGATTACTTGTCCTGAAATAATTCAACTTCAGGTTTTCAGCATCTGAAGAAAACTGCCTATCAATCGAATCATAAACCTAGATTTAAAAATGTATTTCATTTATATTTTGAAGTGAAATATTGTGTTGTAGTTATCATTTGCTACATTAGAAGTTTTTTTTTGTTTGTTTTTTTTTTAACAAAAGGATGCATACAAATGAAAACAAGGATTAATTATACATATTACATATACATTTTTTTTTCAATAATATAAATTATACCTTGAACTAAAACATAAACAATAACTCAAACAATAATATAAACAACGACTTTTTACAAATGCAAACCTAATATTACAAAATCATGTGAATCCACCTATGTTTATATTTCAATCTAGCTCTGACGATCAGTGAGTTTCCAGATGAGAAACAATTCCAATTCTCTGCACCTACTGGAGGAAGCAAATACAAATTTCCTCTTCCTCCTACTCCTCCTTCGAAATCCCAACAGCACGGGATGCATCGACAACAGAGGAGAGAATCTCTGGGAAAAGAAAATATCTCCTTAGAAGGTACGATACTTCTATTAACTACTAACTGTTGTGCAGGTTTATATGTTTGTTTTAAATTTATTTTATTTTCAAGTTCTGAATGTGCATTGTAAATATTGCTAGTGATTATAGTTTTTTACCATTGATTCATTTTATACTGTATATATAAAATGTTTTTTATATATAAGATTTCTACCAAGTAAGACAAGGCAGCTATTCCATCCTACCTCCGATATTGAAATCTCCACAGAGATCCAGTCCATTGAAATCATCGCCTAATATAAATGATCTGCAGTATGGAGAGGAGATCAAGGGAGGCTATCTTGAACAGCATGAAAAAATGAAGAAAAAGCCACAATATAAAGTAAATGAAAATGTTTTATGATAGCGTATTTATTATTTAATCATAATATTGATATTAGGGATAGATGTTTTTTGGTCTTAAAAAAACACTTTGGCACTAAACTTACAAGTCGCAGGCCGCAAATGAAAAATTGTATATTACTTTTTAAGTTTTTTTCCTTGATTGGTGTCACTTTTTCAATCAATACTGTCAATAATGCTGGTTTTGTCTGCTAATGGGATGTCCAAAGTCTCGATATGGATTTCTATGTTCGTGTTGGCAGGTGGAAGAGTGTCCTAGTCTAGTGTTCCATTTCCCATTTGATTTCTATTTTAAGATTTCAAGACTTTCTTAGCTTTGAGATGTTTAAATCAGTCACATTGGCTTTTGTTTTTATATTGCAGTATTATTTTTTTTAACATCTCAGTCTTTTTTTTTCTAGAAAAAAATACAATAGATCAATATATCATTATGAGCATTAATGGCCCATTAAAAACATTTGGCGGGCCACAGTTGGACCACCATGTTATAAGTAATTGATATATATTATCTCTTTGAAATTTCCCCACCATATTTTCACTCATAATTTATTTGTGTTTTATTTAATATTCAATGCTATTGCGTATTATTTTGAGTTTCATGCCCCTTCCTCTATTTCAGAGATACACGTTGACCGATTATAAGAACTTGAAAAAGGATGTTAAGTTGGGAGGACTAGGTCCTGACATGGAAACTTCTCGTATTAAGGTAAAGTAGCAGCGTCGTGTATACCTGAATACATTATTGACAGGGCTAGTTTTGCAGGCGTGGAGATAGTGGATTTTTTACGAGGTCCAACTCAAATGGAATTTCAATTTTTACTAATCCTCAAAATTGAATGTAGGTGACAATCATAAAAAAGGAATTTAATTGACTTTGTGACTTCTTCAAACCAACAAATGATAAAAAAATATATTGCGGTGACAAAAATTTTCATACCGTAATTTGCCATGTATAATACACATTATTTTTGGTCAAAATATTAGTCATTTTGGGGGTGCGTATTATGCATGGGTATAAGAATTATGATTTTTTATAATTTTAATTTTTGATATTTTGGTGACAAATCAAGGGTGCGTATTACACACAGAAAATTACAGTTAAAAAATTATTATTCATGAATCTGTAATTGGACTAATTCCAATCCAATATATTGGAGAAGAAGTCACATTTTTTTGATTATCTGGAATTGTGTCTTGGTAAATGCTGAGAACTGAATGAAGTCCAAGTAGAAAAAATTCCCTGACTTCACAGTTCTGACATCCAGTATCATTCAAATCTTGAATGGATCTCGATTTTCATAAAACATATTCTATTAGTCGAGCTTTCCTTAAATTTTTTTCAATTTTGACCCATTTTCAATTTTGACCCATAAACTTAAACTTGGAAATTCAAAAAATTATTTTTTCAGATGGAGAAAGCTGAACGGGCTCGGAAATATGCTGAATTCATTAGGATGCAGCATAAATCTAACGTCATTGTAAAACCGAGGGGTAGTGAAGGGACAAACGACACAGATGAAAATGATAATATTTTCTATGATGAAAATCATCACTTTTCCACCAGAATAGATGACAAGTTACGCCAGGAACTATACGAGAAAAGAAAAAGGGTAAAATTTTCACAATTTTTAACTTGTTACTCACCGTTAATTTCTGTGTATATTACACACCCTTGATTTGTCATCCTTTATTCGGCACCTACACGATGTTGCACGCTTGTTGATCACCTCACTTCACTATATGCTGTGTTCACCCTTGATCCTATAGCTGTGAGTAAGTGACTGGGGACGCTGAACTCCTCGCCGGTACAGAGCGGTTTCATGTGACCTTGGTCAGCATGCTCGCAAGCCGGAGTGGTCGCACCATGCGTCCATGTATAAGCCCGCTACAGCTTTCCGGTGAATCCGAGTGTAAATATGATACATCAATCAAAAAAAAAAGATTAAAAATTTTAATTATAAAAATTTGAAATTCCTTATACCCATGCATAATACACACGGCGCAAATGACTAAACTTCCGACCGAAAACAATGTGTATTATACAGTGAACATTATGATATTAGTCCCAGTAATTGTGTGTGTAGTATTTTCCACAGGATCTTATTCATATTTAACAATTGTCTAGTAGAGGTAACTATAATCATTAATCACTTTTTACCATCTATTCAGGCAATTGAATATTCGAAAAGTGTCCCTCGACCAAAGCTGAAACCTAAAACGAATTTCCAAGGCAATTCACCCATCTCCGCATCAGCATCAGCACTTTCCAGCAATCAAACAAACGTACAAGACAGCCCATTCCCAAGCGGTGGCCATGTTGAAGAAGAACCCATTGATTTTAACTGGGGATTACTACAGATGCTGAAAGAAAGACATGAAAAAGAAAAAGCACAAGTTGCAACATTCACAGGGGAGATTTAACATGGAATTGTGGAAACCATACCATCCAATTGTTATGCATAGAAGCTCTCATTACTATGCATCTTTCTGACTGTTGATTGTCTGATAATTCAACTCATCATTCAGTTTCTTATCGAGGAAAAGATCACACTAATGTCATGAAGTAATGGTTTGATTTCTCTTCTAAATGCAGTATGCTGTAACTCGTTTTCAGCATGAAAAGAGCCCAAGTAGCCAAAGCTGAAAAACGGTCACCATCAAAATGGGAGATATCTGAGCTGGGCGATTACAGATATTTCAATTGTCTATTTCCTTAACCAGCGCATTCTATTTCTGTGATCTGATTGTGATTATATATAAAATTTGTAATATGGCACACAGGGCCTTGATGATTTTTACCATTAATGTATTACACAGTCTATATTGTGTACAAGTAACTCGTGGATATTATGCATCGTTAGCATGACAACTTACAGTATTTTTGAACAAAACAAGTGAATTTTAAGTCAACTTTTTTTACTTCAAGCTCAAAGACGTACTATTTCATCTCCAAGCAAACATTACACTGTATTTTTAAATGTTCACATTTTCTTTACTCATCGACATACATATATATATTTTTTATAATTCTAACTGTAGCTTATTCAGTTTCTTCGCTCTCCATTTTGGTGCTGGTCTACTTACTGTGCTTTAACTTTTGATATTTATTTCACTGTAATAGATTTCTTCTGATGCGCCTTGTAATTGAATGTGTATTTATCTTCAATTTCTTCATATATGTAATAAATAATTTGAGGCAATAAAGCCTCCTATAAAAATATGAATAAAACTATAAATTTGATAGCTCAAGGAAGGAATATTGAAAGGAAATTTATTAGCAGGCATGGAATCCCCTATTATAAAAATAAATCTTGAAATAGGAGGTGCGTTTAAAATATCTAAAAGTAGAATACCTAGTTCTTCCAGTAGAGAGGGGGCCTTCATTTCACGACAAGGACCCCTTTTTGAAGAAATCATGGATATCTTAGCTTTCAATCAAAAATTATTCTGGTAAAGATTCGATGTGAGCGGGCAGCGGGGGGGTTGAAATTAAATGTTCCAGTTTCAACATTGACGAGTGTATGTAGTCTAGACTCTAAAAGATCAACTTCGTTTAACTTCCAAATGCCATTACTGAATATCACATCAACGTAAGAGAATAAATTAACCGGATGTTAGTTTTTTTCATCAATAAAGTATCCAAATTGCGAAGCAAAATAGAATGCAGTGAAAACCACGAATTCGTCAATATGTAAAAAAGAATAATTTATTTGTATTTCAGCAACTAAATTTGAAACATAGCGTGTGCACAAAGCGTTTTTATCTCACAGTTTGAAGAGGTTTCTATGTCGACATAGTGAGGAGCGAAAGACCATTTTCAGACAAACTATTTACTTTACGAATCGCTCGCGCCGCCTTTTTTCTCCTGTCTCGTATCTCCTATTTGAATCGAGTATTCTTTTCGTGAACGTAGGTGGAGCACATTACGAATACGATAGAATCGAGCCAGTCAGTCGAAATAAATTTCGTAATTCAGTGGATAATTCGGTTCCAAGTGTAGATATACAGATTACATATACTAGGGTACTAAAGTAGCTCAGTTTACGAAGTATGTTGTTGGAAAAAGACTATTTTCTGTTCAATCTAATGCCAGGTGTGCGTGGGTCTAAGCTGTTTTTGATGTTTGGTCCACCATACAAATCTTTAAAATTGAGTAGGCTTAATTAGATTTAAAAAGGTGAAACGAAATAAGAAAATGAAGGTGCAGGTATAATTTTAAATTCTAATTCATACCATATTCAATTAGGTTTTCAAATTTACTTTTGTTGAAGCGAAAATCGTACCAGAAACGCTATAAAGTTATTTTATCGGGTTTACTGGATTAGGCTGACAGCCTAACGTCAAACTTCTAAGGTTAAAGTTTTTAGGCGCCGTCGTATCGATAGGTAGGCCTGCGGATTATTCTATTCCCCATGGGAAAACGGATGTGTGTGGGTCGAACTAAAAATAAAATAAATGATCTAATCTCTTTCAATTTCAATTCTAGATATGAGATAACATTTAGCCTACCTAACTCACAGTTAACTGTTGAAAGCATAACTTTCACTCTGGTTCATTGAAATATATTGGATAATTTAGTTGCTGAACGGACTCTAAATAAAGGAAATATGAAGACTATCATTTTGGTTGTGATTGTGTGTTTGCAAGGTATGTAGTATAGTATTTTATTTATAAGTGTTGATAGCCATACCAACCTACTTTGTTATCAGTATATCTAGGCCTATATATGTTTCATTATTATATATAAGTAGCCTACTTTGCCAGTTTGATGTATTATGTTTTGAATTGGCCTTTTAATGTTACATAGGATCAATACATTTCTGTCTGCTTTATGATATAGATATGTATCCTTGCTATGAAATCTAATGTTCCAGTCAATGACTTGACCAACTTTTTCAAATCAAATATTGAATAGAGAAGCCATATTTTTATTTGATACTGTGGGAGTTTTTTATGGTTACTATCAAATCATTTCTGTGTTAAATCATATAAATTAGAAACTGCATTGGAAATATAACTTGAACTTTATCGGCCAGCCATTAAAATATTGATTAACCTTGCAAACCTATAGACATACACAATCTAAATTAACAGGATATATTTCTAAAGTGGAAGAAAATTTAGTATAGTTCAATGTATTTTAGATTGACTGAATTAGTTTAAATTTGATAATATAAATATCTGAATTTAAATCATGGTATATCATTCATACTTCCAGTTGTATGTCCATTAATATAGTTTTTGTTTGATAACTTCTTGAGTTAATATAGGAAATCTAATTTTGTGATCTTACGTGCCGACTTCAAAATACATTCCCTAATTAGAAAGAGAGTTCCCGGTATTTATCTTCAAATAAATGATTTAGCAGTGAATTAAAACAACTCATGGCAATTAAATTTACAAGGAATAATGATATATCTGCCTCGGGTTACCGTTCCACCCCTAATAAATATCGATCTACCGTTGATTTTGGGAGGCTGGCAATTATAAATAAATTTCGCCCGCAAATCCCGAAGGGCACTAATTCATGCATCGAAAGATCTCAAGCCAATTGCTTTCCACTATCCATGTATTACTTCCTTATACGGCCCAATTCAATGGAATATTTGTGAAATTGTAATTTTCTTGTATTTCAACATAAGTGATTGATTTCTGATAATTACAAACTTTTATTTATTGAATTTACATTTGCAGCAATGTTATTGGCTGGGCGTAATATTATTGTCTGTTTTTTGACGACCATTCATCTCGATTTGAAAGTGAAGTATCGAACAAAATCCATTAGCGCAAATCGAGGAAATGACTCAGGAATGAAGTGTTTCTAATTTCTTTGTCCGTCAAAAAGACACGGTATTTGCGTGGGTTTTTTAAAACATCGTCAAAAGCAGAAGTATATATATTTTTAACTTCTTGTCAAACAATTTGAGAAGTTCTGCCGTGGGTTGTCAGTAAATTTTGCGTAACCTATATCTTTACTACCATACGATTTTTAAGGCGTCGGATGAATTTTTAGAAAGACAGACACGTCATGATGACGTAATAGAAATGACGTGTTATATTTCTCAAGAGGTTACAGAATTTCGTATGACACATAAACACACTTAGATTTCTAGTGTTAGCGTTAAAACAAACGGAATTTATTTCTAGTGTTGTTTGTTATTTATTGTCAAGTTAATGCGATTACACAACCCGCAGCGGGGGACGATTGATTATCATTAGAGAGTTCCTTCAATAATTACGAACAGCACATGTAAATGACAGTACTCGCTTTGTTTTGAAATTGCAAATTGATTATCCCTATTTCGCACACGATGTGTTGAGTGCAGCTTCGTGGATTTCATGGTAATACCTTAACAATCCTTTCTGCTTACCGTTGATTTCTGATTACTCCGTCAAGAATTATTAGTAAACTTCCCACGGTGGATTGAACATAAAGTACTTATGATATAATCCCCTCCTTTATGTATGTTAATCACCGAATTCACATACTCTGAAATTTGATGTTATTTCAATAAGAACTAATTTTACAACTGATTGATCCATCCGTGCTCATGGTGACGTCATGTTTCAAATTTTCTATATACTAACACCGCCGCCAGTAGGCATTTTTTTAAATATAATGGTTTGTTTATCACCATAACCCTCTATTAGATGCTTCATTGAAGCATATCACCGATCCTTGGCCGCGAAAATTTTGTTGTATAATAATACCGTTAAAGTTTATCGCCGGGTCCCCAAATTTAGCTTGGTGAGAGGCAAGAGTTGATCTCCCAAATTAAAGAGGCAATTTCGTAGCAACTAAAGGAATCGAATTCATTAATCCAATCGTTATGCTAATAAATTATTTATCAATTCTGCTAAGGCAATCAATTTTGCTAGATGTTATACTACTAACAAAATTTACCTCACGACAATTATTACATCATTTGCCACGTGACATGATTACGCTTATGATGTCATTCGGCAATTTGTTATTTGTAAAGTGAGAGATTGCTCAATGTTAAACGTATCTCGTCAGCCATATAACCACCAACAATTCTCATCATGTAATTAATCGATTGAGAAAAGAAAAATGTTCGTGAAAAATGCCGAGTCATTATTGACATATTACATTGACTCTAAAATGAAATTCGAATCACAGTTTGGTTATTTGAAAATATAGAAACTTAGGAAATCGTCACCCCCCACGCTCGTTTTTGTATTTTGTGGCGTTTCGCTTCAACAATCGTCAAAAGAATTCACAATGTCATTCGGCGTGAGGAAAATCGACATTGTTTTTATTTCCGCTGTTTTGGAGAAATTGATGCACGAAACATCGAGGGTATATGTGGATGGCCGAGTTCAAGTTTGAATAATGCCAAACGTCTTAAACTTTATGTGTATTTTCGTTTTACCATTAAAAAGGCGCGAATTTCATGCTTTGTTAAGCATATTGGCAATGTTTAAAAGATTTCCTCGTCCACGCCCTGTTTTGAAAATAA
>JAUELA010149573.1:0-14084 GCA_031471845.1 Boltenia villosa | reverse complement strand
GGCGAAAGCGGTAGAAATATCCGGGTACAACGAGACTGCTTGTGGCAACAAAAATTTGGCAATGTTTTGAGCAACAAGATTTTTAAACAAACAAGCTATATAGACTTGACGTTCCAGTGGCATCTAATTGACATTACATAACATCGAGCCTAGGCTTAAGATTCGACCACAGACTACTGTATTTCACCACAATATCATCAAATAGAATTTCCATCTTGTTTTCAGCGCGTTCATGACATGTACCTCCAATGTCAAAGGTCACACTAATGTTTTTCAAGCCTTTCGACAGTAATGTAATTTCAAACGATCTTTGGCTAAGGACATGCGTATGCTGGCCAGCGGATGACGGATGGATGTCGAGTGGAAAGTACATCAAATTGTTTGCATAGGTACCATACAAGTATCACGTACAACTGGTTACATGTTGTTGACAACTCGGTGCCTCTTTTTGTGGAAATGCACTTTAATACATTTTGTCCCTTGATATACAAAACCGCGAGGAAATGCCAGACAGAGAAAAGAGCATCCAGTTTGAATATACAAACATGGGTAGATTATGTTGTTATTATTCAAGGGAAAACCACAATGAATGACATCTGTTTGGGCGAGAACCCGATAAGTATTAATTGATAACACATATTATACATAGCGAGCACAATTAAGATAGAATGTTAATCTGAAAGCTCTGAAATGGGCCATCATAATTTTGTTCGTTATTTTATATCAAATTCGTTCCATCTATTTCTTTTACAGACATAGATTAAGAATGTCTGAACTTCAAAAACGATACGAGAAGAAAAATACATTATATTATATACTGTATGATGACACTTGTTCAACAATAAGTTACATCCCAATCGACTCATTGGGGCATTCCAAATCCCTACATTACGCATATCAAGACTTGTATGCAAACCAAATGAAAATACCCGGATGTTTCCGAAGAAATTGAAATAAGATATTGAATAGAATGTTCACAATTGGAACATTGCATTCAATGATGTACTGACTGCATACCGCAGTGAATAAGTAAAAATCAAAGCGTATCTTGTCAATACGTCAACTAGTCATTCAGTTCAATTATTATGGTCAATAATTTGAAATTTAGGCATTTTAAATACAATACGTAACACACATGATATCATCGACTGTTCGCCATTACACACCATTGGAACCAATACAAGGTGTGGACTTGATATAAGCGACATCGAAACTTTTCTGACGCAATCACTGAACGTGGTACCGGTATATAAATAATTAATGGAAAACTCCAATCACTTAAAATTCCAACTTTCAAACTTGATATTTCCAGTAACAAATGAGACAACATGACGATGTCGCGACAGGTAGAGGAATTGGAAGTTTAAATTGGATAATACTAAGATAAGAGGGCAAGATAAGGGGACTAATCAAATAGATATTGTAGTTTTCAGAGAAACTGTTTTACCAAAATGAGAGCGATTTCCTAGGACTTCCAATACTTCTGATTAGTAAGTAAGCGAGCAAGTAAGCGCTTTTAATCGTCATTCAGTAATACCACGAACACATAAAAATAATAAATACAAGATAAACAATACAAAAGGTACTCTGAAGTAGACGGGATTGCGAAAAGACCAATCATGGTCATCGTGTCAACATTGTAATCAAGCATGGCAGCCAATAACAAACAGGTACCAAGTCAAATTTATAACAAGTTGTATCAGAGTACTGAATCGCACAGTGATTAAACAATTCGATTAAGTTTCGTCAATTTACGAATATGGGCAAAATTTAGAAAAAAAAAAGAAAAATAAAACGGATATAAATATATATATATCCCATAGTGGAAAATCGAAGAGTAAAGTAAGATGAGGATGTGGCCAAACGTGTGCGGTGTGAGTGTATCATGCTTACTTGAATGAAATAGGTATTGAAGTGAGTGGTAAGCACTTGTTATAAATATGATGCATGACTTTACCAATTACAAATGTGAAGAGTCATGAAATTTGAGAATATCAAGGGATTTGTAGAATCTTGTAGTGTGTTCCCTCCGGTGATTAGTTTGCTAGTTCTGTTCTGGCAACTCACAATTTTGCCAAGTAAGGTTTTAACTGCCCCACGCCACTATACTATACCAATATTAATGTAAGAACAAATGCTAGCTGATATTTTAGAACATTGGTATCAGCTTACCGGTACTAAGGTTAAAATATATATTTCCAGTAAGGTTAAACGGGTTTATTGATCATAAAATTGGGATTGGAAAGTCCTTGGAGTATTATTCACGCATCGTCAGAGCGATGGCGTCATATAACACATGGAAATCATGAACCGTCACTTATGTGATTCCATTACATGTCGATTCCGTAAGGAGTTGGTTAATTGCTAGTCCGCACATCCTAATTGATCGACTTCATGCATTATTTCCTTTTTTCTGCTTGCCTGTGAATAGGATGCACTTGGTAGTATATCGAGTTGAATAATATTTCTTTAAACATTGACCTTCGCCTTAGAAAGCCCAGCTAAGTCTAAAATACACTAGTTATCGGAATCACTCGAGCGTAAATTATGAACTTTGACACAAACCCACCAGTGCGTAATGCACTTAGCGAGATGGATCTAAAAATATCCTACATTTACCATTAATAGGTAAAAATCTAAAGGTAAAACAAAATAGCATCAAAGACGATTTGCTGTAGCTACTCGTGTTTAAAAACAGGTAAATTCACATGGGAATATTGAACGGACTATGAATTATGAAGGGCGTGAAATTGGTCACAAGTCCCTTGGTATTTAGATATTTTGTCGTTATTTGTTTTTCATCATTTAAATCCGAGTTAAACCGAGTGTGTGCGGAGGCATTTCAAAAGCTATTATGGAAGAGTTCCCGAAAGACGAGCTTCCGATAAAAAGAGGATTCCGGCAAGTTAGAATGAGCCTTACAGAATCAAAATGCGCATTTTGACAAGCATGCAAACACTAATTTGATAGCAAATACAGAAAATATCGATTTTAGGTCACACGAGGACATCATAATATTTCAAACCACATTTTCAAGAATCCGATCATGCAGAAATTGTTGAATTCACGATTGTGCTGCAGTCCAATAACAAACGAAAATAATTATTAAAAACAATCTACAAGCTGCATGTAGATAAATTAACACCCCTTACACTGTACATAGAAATCATTATTACGAGAAAAGTTTGTATGTTTTTTTTATTCATTTAATTTTCCTAAATTAATGTAATATATTTACCCTCGATTCACCGGAAATCCGTATCGAGCTTGCACATGAACGCGAATGAAAACCCGCCATATCTGGACCAAACGACATTTCCTTTTTTAACATATACATGTACCATCAATGCGATACACCACTGCCTTTCTCTTGATAATTCATTAATATTTTGGGGGAGAGGTTTTTTTTCTGCTAAAAAGATGACATACAAGAGAAAAATGAGATATTTGAAGCTCAATAGCGCCATATAGCGATTGCAAATTCCACACATATTCGATGTCTCCCCGGTGTCATCAACCAGAAAGTACAATCAGCTTTTTCAAGTTAAATATGAACAATTTATAAATGAATGTATACCTATATCAGTCAGCCCAAACAACACACATTCACTGGGTTCTTCAACTTTGAAAAGTTACTAGGTAGAACTTTAAAGTTGGTCTCAATTTAATTTCAGAAAAAGTAAACAAAATTTATCGAGCAAATAAACATGCATGAACTGCAGCGCACTGACTACATAATCAACATTTTTTTAATATTACCATATCAAAACTATACGATACTGCAATAGCATGACAACTTGACTTAGAACGGAGAAAAAAATCGTCTTTGACACCAGAATTTGGCCTCATTTGGCACACAACGACCAATTCACTTTATTTGTTTCTAATCTCACACTTAGAGGTGGATAAACGGACAACGAAAAAGCGTCTTAACTACCTAACATCGTGTCTGCAAAGTATGATCTGTATTAATTTCTATTGGATCTCAGTACATTTAACGATCTCTCATCAGTATTTAAACCTCTCTAAGTCTGAATCTACCTTAGAAAAATCAACACTGACCTGGACATGATAAATCCGAGAGATTCAACGGCTGCTCTTCGTACATCATTGTTCACGTCGGACACCTGTAAATATTACATTTACATATGAAACGTGGAAGGCCATATCCAACTCAAAGTCATGAATTAATAGATGGCAGGTGGGGCAATATATAATGAATGAGTGCCCCAGAGAATATAGTATTTGTGCAATGGCCTTAATGGGAAAAATCCTTTACATTACATTAGGCCAAAGATTACAACAATATAGAAGATAATTAGCATCTTTCGTATATTTTAACTAGCCACCACCATTTATTGTTGCTAATTAATCAATTTTTTATCACTGCATATTTCTGTTTTTAAAAAACTTACACATGGAACATTCACAGCAATAATTAAGATTGACGTCTTTGTATTTGTGACTCAACACCGTCATCAGTAACAAGAAGCACTAATGCAGGGGTGGACAAACTACGGCCCGCGGGCCACATGCGGCCCTCAACGTCTTCATGTGTGGCCCGCGAACTTCCTCACAAGCCGATGTCCATTTGTGTGGACCAGATATTTTCTCACAGAAAAACGCGTTTAACGAGACTACAATGAGATTTCGCAGTCATGTTGCAAACGCAAACACATTTGCATGAATAATAATTGCGTTTTTGTGTGGAAATAACATTTAGTAAATATAGTTTTTTGTTGAATGCGGCCCGCGTGAGATCCACAGATGCTCTATGAGGCCCGTGGAGGAAAAGAGTTTGCCCACCCCTGCATTAATACATTAACATGTAGAAGCATTAGTAAGCACATGTAGTAACATTAACAGCGTAATTACAACCCCAAGTGGTGGTAAACACTCACAGCAACATGTAGAAGCTTCTGTATTGCTTTATTGCTGCCCGAGCCAGCATACGCCATCGCCACTGTGTACATTGCACTTCGTCGAAGAATCGGATCTTTGTCTCGTTTCAATGTTTCAATCAACGAATCAGCCTCTTCCATTCTTCCGTACATCACCTGATAACAAAAAGGAATAGTATCGTCAACAACAGCACTTTTTTTAATATTCGTTAATGAAAACAAAATCTATACATACCAAAGAGAACCACGAATAGTATGTAGGTTAAATAAAAAAGTATATATGTATGGTTTCAGGTCAAAACGTCCAATGCAAAAAATATCCAATGAATAAAATGTTCATAGAACAAAACGTCAAATGTATAAAAGTTTGTAGGAAAAAACTCGCCACAATTTTAGTCACAGAATAAATAAGGTAAGGTTTAGTGTTAGGAGGTTAGAATTCTGAGTTGGAATTATTTCCTTCTATGACTTTTCCCCATGGCCTCTTATACATTGGAGATTTTTACATCGGATCTTTGTTTTTACATTGGACCCTGCATAATGGATTTATCACCGCTTAACATGTATAATCTGCCAAGCCAGGAGGGAGGTGAAATCAACTCACCAGAGCAATCCCGACAGCAAGTCCTCGTATTATCTTCTCATGCTGAGTCTCTTGTGCATATGATACCATGTCTTCAATGGCTTGTTCAGATTTTGAACCTGAAAATTGTTTAGATATATTTGAAAAAGGTACTTTTCAGATAACTGTTACGGTTGCATTGCAAGACATATGGAACATATTTCTCACCCAACATAACAAGTCCCATTGCCAGTCCTGCTGCTTCTCCAGTAATGGCATCATCTTGATAAAGTTGATCTTTGAGAAGATCATACACATCTGCAAAAATGTAGATACAAACACTTTGATAATGTTCAAAAAGCTTTTTTATCCAGTTGTGGATATAACATACAGTTGAGGCCTATTGTACTTAAATATAATATTTTCGATGGGAAGGATTTTCTTGCAGCTTACGTTGAATATTTCAGTTATATTTCATCATTTTCTCATCCAAACTTAATGATATATATAATCAGTTTCATCCACATTCAAAAAAGTATTCAGGCATGTTCAATTGAATGAGGTCAAGAAACAGTGTGATTCTCACCATGTTTTGCAGTTCCCATTGCAGCCAGACCTAATCCAAGACATCCTCCATGACGGACAATCTATAAAAAGATGAGTTCAGGACCAATGTTAGATAGGATAAAACTTTCAGGTCCTTGAAGTGAAATATATTTTATTAGCAAAATATACAAGGATATTACAAATCCTAATTCTATTCATTGTATCAAAATATATAAATTTCCCCCCAAAAATTAAGCCACTAGAGGCGAGAAGTCGGTAACAAGGACATTCTTACTTCACTTGTGGCCGATTTCAGCTGATTGAGCAGGTACTCTGTGATTTTTCCTTTTCCATGATTAGCATGGATGAGTCCTAGTGCATATAGTCCGCCACCTTCCTGATATGCACTGTTGGAACTGGAATCTTTTGGCAAGTATGTTGACATCAGGTTCAGGGAGTCCTGGGAAAGTTGAAGCATGAACATCATTGTGAAAATTGATTGATTTGAAATTCCAACTACTATCTTACCTTTTCATGGCCATTGTGTATTACGCCAAGACTTGCAGTCACTGTGAATTTTGCCCAGTTGGTGGCACGAGAGAGCCATTCTAAGTTGTCTCTGTGAGAAAGATAGGAAGAAGAATATTAAGTCGCTCCATAAATTTGCTGATGTAGAATATATTCAACTTTTGCCAAAATAAGCAGATAGGTAAGGATACTTCCACAATTTCATTTCTCTTTAAAGTTGGGTGGACATAAAGCTTATATAGGATCCTCCACAAAGATATAAATGTAAATCCTTTTAAACTAAATGTTGATTCATACCTCAGGAATTTGTCACTGGTGGTCCCGCAGTGCATGAAGCTGTTCGCAATCACGGTAGCATTGTGACAAACTGAATTACGGACCTAACACAAAGAGTGAAAAAAATTAATATATTTCAATAGATAAAAAAATATATCATTGGCACCCTTGGTCCTCTTGAGTGTCTAATGTTTGATTCTCAGATTATCTTAAACTCTCCCATTACACAAATTTACATTTCACACCTGATCACCTAGATACCTCCAGGTATCGGAGTAAACTGAACTTGTTAGTTTTTCTGTTAAGTCATGAGACTACTGTGCATTGTATGGGGTAAATATGACTACATTATAAACCAATACTGAATTAACTAATAAACTATTATCAATGAATAATAAATTTTACATCATCAAAACAGCTACCTGATCTTTAGTCAACTTCAATATCTGTAGATCTGAATGATTGTTTCGAATTAAAAACTGAAGGTTGAGTTCTATACTCTTCTCTCCATCCAGAATCAAGGACATTATATCAATACGTTTTCGTAAAGCACTGCTTTCCGGAGACTGGAAAACAATAACACAATAAAGAAAAACACCCTTGCAACAATGTTGTTAAATAGAGCCAAACGAGACGATATTACTGAATAAGATTCTCAATTGAATAAAGAAGGATAGATTTTTCAATTCTTGCATTTGAATTTGGATTTTAATTAAAAGATTATTCGGCAAAGCAAGGGTATTCATTCTTGGATGTAAAAATTTAAAATTCACCTCTTCTGGAACCACTGGTTTTTGCTCTTCCGGTTCAGTCTTCGGCACAGCAGTCGCATCTTCTTCAGGTGGTGTGGCTTTGGCTTCTTCATCATCGGCAGGAGCCTCAGATTGTGTGGATGCAGGAAGTCCTGATTTCAGTGCTTGTATGATATCAGTTAGAAAATGCTGGGATGCACTCTCATACAGATCAAATCCAATTTGATATGCCAGAGATATTTGATCCTAAAAAGATGTAAGAAGATTAGGTTTCTCTTCATTATCCAAGAAATATTTAATTTCTGTAGCCAACTATCTGGTTACTGAGAGGTAACAACTCAAGTCAAGTCAAGTTTATTTTGATTCTATATATAAATATAAATATAATTAAATAAATAAAATACAAAAAATATAAAATTTTAGAATAAACAGATTAACAACAATAATAATAATAATATAATTATAATAATCAAGGTGTTGAATCAGTGGCAGTAACGATACGGCGATGCGCTCATCAAAGTCAAATCACTACCAGTGCAGTTGTTTATAAAATAGAATAAGTTAGGAATGAATTACTAATGTACTTTAAAAAATGAGAGAAAAGAATGAAGAGAGAAAACATGACAAAAAATTTTATTAGTCTGAAGCAAGAGAAAAGTGTTAAATTGTGTGAAATTTAAATAAATTGATTCAAAGGATAATATATTATATATATATTATAATATAATAAATACAACATATTAATAACTTAATCTTGTAGATCTCCCTTTTAATATGAAGTGGACAGTCAGTATGGACAAATGCACCTCTGGACAAAGAATAGGCAATAATATATTCATATTCTTACTTTTGCTAATTTTCTATATCGCCAGTCTAGAAACAATTCTCCTAGTACCACCTCCTGGATTTACCAGCAAAGCCATGAATTATATAAAATTGATGAAAATAAAATTCTTACTTGTGAATCAGTTAGGAGCTTCCGAAGAATATCAGAGATGGCAGAAGCATCATCCAGGTAAATAAGAACTTGACAAACATTGATGTAGTCGGGTTTCAGAATCCTGCCTGGAGGTGAATCCGAGTCGAAGCGGGAGTAGAGTCTGACCAGGAGACGGAGGATCTTCTCCCTTAGTCCTTTGTGTTCGATGACTTGTGTGCATAATTTGAGACAGTAGGCCAGCATTTCGTTCAGGTTTGTCTGTCAAATGTTCACATTAACTTCATCTCATAAGGAACTCAATAAAATAAGATGAATAAATCCTACTGGGGGCCAAGGCATATTCCATTCTCTTATCAGAATACATTTTAGTACACAAGTAACCAAACCATCACAAAATTATTAACACTTTATTCAAATGAATCAAATAAACTTATCACTAAGTGACTCAGGACAGGTATAAACCATGCAAGTATTCAGGCATTCAATTATGATAGTGGTCGTGTCAGGACAAGTAAGAATGCCAATTATCATTCAATAGTCATTCATATTAATGGGTAATTTCACTATATTTTTGGGAAGTATAATTTTTGGATGTACATTTCAATACTGCTCATTTTAACATTTCAATACTGCTCATTTTAACCTTAAAGTTAACACAACATCATTGCCATCATTATTTCAAACTATACAACTAACTCACAGCAAGTCTGACAGCCTGTTCAAATATATCCATTCTTCTGGCTTCAATTGCAATACCAACTGCTTGCTTGTGCTGGCCCTCATCAAGACACTTTTGGAACATGCGATTCACGATTGTCTCCAGCCTTGGGTCGATATCAGGCTTCATCTCATCGCCCCCGGCAACACAGTCTTCTGCTTGTTGACGCAGCTTGGTGTAATGATCTATGCATTTAGCTGAAAATAATGAAGTTGTAATTTAGAAATTATAGATTAATATAATTAGAGCCGGGTTGCGCAAAATTTCTGTCCATGTAGGCAGCACCACTTCAACTCCACTGACACTACAGCCGCACAAAAAGGATAAAAGCAAAATAAAACAAGCCAAAAAGACTGATTTTCACAGGTCTCTAAACAAGAAACCTCTAAATGAAGTTACATATTGATCTAATAGCAACCTTCTAAAGGTCTTAGCATTGTAACATTATATTTTATTTAAGTGAGTGTGGTCTTTGATGTCGATAATGTACAAGGGTAAAAAGGAAATAATGGCACGCCAAAGGCGCGCAATTTTTTTCAGCATTTTCCATTACAATAAACTGTTATCTTAGTACGTGCCGCCCACTGTGCAATGTCCACTCTTCTTTTTATATATTTGTATATGCGCTCTAAAATTTCTCTCGAGCGCTAACTGAAAAACTATAAAACAGAAATTAATAGACAGTTTCCCGAATTTCTCCCAATTCTCAGTTTCAATCCTTGACAAAGAGGGCGCTTTTACATGAAGAATAAAAAGGGCAGGTGCTCAAGCACCAGAGCATCCCCCTGTGCACGCCACTAATACACGTAATTGACCGTTTATAGTACCAATAATAATTTATTTTCCTCCATTTCACTGCAGCGCACCGTCATATATTCAACATATGTTGCATACTCTTGAACAGAAACTTTGTGGGTAGTATGTAGTTTGTGGGTAGTAGTATGTGTTCGTTTTAATGGCCGCAACATTTGTTCAACAATCTTTCACTCTTTCACTAACTGAATTAGAGCCTATATGAAGAAAATTTAATTAATTACACTCACAGATAGTTGTACCAACATATTCAGAGTTCTCATTGATGTTAAAGCAATCTCCAGCACACAGAGCATAATGGAGCGAGTCTTCGAACGATCCGAGATAGTAATAAAGTTTGGAAGCCAGGAGAGCAGATAGTTTTCTATGCTGGAATGATTCGTCTTCATACAGGACCTCACTATGATGAAACAAAAAATAGTAATCTAGCAAAAAATCGTCCAAAAATCTAGCCAAATGAAATTAATATGAAAAAAATATATTTATCTTTAATACAAGATTTATTTTTAACCATATCTCAGGGCGGCGCGGTGGTCTAGCGGATAGCGTCTGCGCCTTCGGATCATAATAGTCTGGGTTCAAATCTAGCAACTGACGCGCGATATCCTTCAGCGAGATATTATTCGTCAAGCTGGGCGGTAGCTGAATCGAAGACCGTATGGTCGTATCGCTACCGTCTCACCAATTTATGAATTATGAATGATAATGTTGATTAAATTGTGTGAAATAAAAAGCATTCTCTCTTTCTTTCTCACAAGGTTTGGAAAACATAATATCGTAAATTTAATCTTACATTTTCTCAACATAATCTGAGATTTCTGGCCAGAACTGGGGAACAATGTTGTTCAGACGATTCAGTGCATATACTTTCAAGTCATCTTCTGGCTCATCGAGAAGAGCTATCACTCCAGCTGAAATATGAACAAAACTTACATTATCCCAAGCAAACATGAATACTTTTATAAAAATATTAATAGTATGATAGAATTACATACCTGCTGAGGTGATTTGCATGACGGTTTCAAAAAAGTTTTATATTCCAATCGGCAAAAACAGTTATTGTGATGACGAAGTTTCCAGAAATTAATGTGAATTACTTATAACAGCAGTATGGTACAAAATATTCAGCATGTGTACAAAACTGTAGGATAGATAGAACATTAAACATTAAGTTTTTCATATAATGTAACCTGCTCTAACCAAGAAAGACAGTGAGAGGAAATATGCAAAAATGTATTGAATATTTATTATATGTTAAATCAGTTTTTATCTGAGCTTGGGCACCGTATCATCTACTTCAAGTTTTCATCCAACAATCTGTTTTTAACATGCATCTTGATAAGTTTATAAGATATTTCCAATCCTGCGTAAAGCGATAACAATAAACAAACTTCCTGATTGAAATGAAAAAATATATTATCCTGATCGACGATTGTAGCGATAATGAGTGTTCGAATTGTTTGCTGAGGTAGGCAATTTAGCATGAATAATCATAATTTTCCTGTGGTTCTATGCACTATCAGCTGAGATTTGCCGGTTGAGTAGCGACAAGGCGACGACATGTACATATTCAACATACATGTTTATATAAACCTTTATATGGTATTTAGTATCATTTCAATTTATCCTTCAATCGAAAATAAGGTGTTTAACTTAATACCGATGCAGCGTTCCACATGTTAGAAAAAAATCCTAGCGAGTTTTTTAATTCCAAAAGCAGCGTTCCTGAATTCCGTCAGAGAATGAAGGTTCTGTCTATTATAAATTTATAGATATGCTTTGTCCATATCTAATACGTATCCACATACATTTATATTACTAAATTATACCTAGCAGTAACGTGCAATGAGGCGAGGGGTATAAAAACGAAGGCTCTTCAAATTAGTGAAATAACAGAAAAAATATATTCCACGAACAATTTTAGCTCAAAATACGCCCTTGATCGAATTGGAAACCCCAAATTGACATCTTTTGAGAGAGTACAACAAATTACATGACATGCTTTGCATATTAACGGTGACTTGCAGAATTCTTTTGTGAAATAATTGAATCTTCTTAACTTAGTAATGCCGAAATTATCTGAACATATTTCTGTTCGCAGTTTTCGCTCCACAGCACTTGTATCTAAACTTCGCATAACACAAATACCACTGATGTTGCCTATTTCCTTTCCCACTTTAGCAACAATCAGCATGCAAGACACAAGACAAAAGTGTATTCAAAGCGATTCTTTAATAATAAAAAGAACTGCGAAAAGGAATAAAAAGTCTGGAGTATTTTTATTGTGAAAAAAACAACACATTATCGGTTACTATGATTGAGTTTAGAAATCACTGGCAGTGTTTGGCAGGTAGGTAAATTAGAAGACTGTTCTTTTGGTTCTTTCCATCGCTATCTAACTTTCTGTTGCACATGTAGCTTACAGTTAATTTGTTTTGAGCTACGAATCTTGGAATTCTTTACAGTAATTAGGCGGGTGTAAATGCGTTCAAAACAAGATGTTAGGAAAAAGGATGAGGACATTATGAAGAAGATGTAGCTGGATCTTTCACTTCCTTTTGATTCTCCAGATGACTTCCACTCGCCATATTTCTGTCTGTGATGAAATCAAACGAATCAATTCCCTTCACAGCCGTCATCACATCGACCACTTGGATTTCTTCAGGGGCCACTCTCTGCATTGAAGTTGGGCCATCACGTCTAAATGATAAACAGATAGAAAAAATTACACTTTTCAAGGTGAATTAAGTCCAATAAGTCATCAAATGTTATTTTTCTACCTGATAAGAGAAGCAGCCAGGGAGCTTCTCAATAAATGGCCTACAAATTGTTGCATTGCTTTGGCAAGTACCATGCTACATACTGGCTCTTCTTGTTGTGTGGATATGTCAATTCCAATCTGCAAGCAATATAACAATAAATATAAAGAATAATATTATCCACTTTAAAAGTAGGTAAAGTGGAATACATATTCTCTCTCACACAAACAGTGTGAGATAAAACAGAAAGTGTGTATGAACAGAGAGTGTGAAATTGTGTGGACAATATGTATAAAAAAAAAGATTTTCATTGAAAATGCATATTTCAAAATAAAAAATATATATATAAAAAAAATGTGAAATTGATTAATTGTAGATATTAGTTTTTATTAATTTTTTTGTTTTTATTTTTGTTTGTAGAAAAAAAAAGAAAAAAAATCCGACCTCTCTTGTCATTTCCTTAACTACTTCAACTTCCTTGGAAAATTTCAAAGTGTCGATCTTCTTCATTTCTTCAGTTATGTCAGTCGAATAGTCCACCTCTGTCTCCATATCAGATATTTCAGCTGGTTCTTCCTTGATCTGTAAGTTTGTCTGTCGATATTTCTTTGGACTGTCGACAGTGACCACGTCGACATCGATAACATCACCAGAGTCGATGTTCATAGCTTTCTTGTTGCGTCTGATGAAAAAAAAAAGAATTACGAATCACACCATAGCATATCGAATTATCGACATATGCTAATAGATGTGAAGAATAACAGACTTATAGAATAAATATCACTGAAAACTATACATGGTAATTAAATAGATATTGAAACATATATTATAAGCTTTACATACAATTTTTCAGTTAGTTTCTCTTCTAATGTTTTCAATATCGTTACAGATGACGAAGAAGTCGGCGGAATGTTCTTTGGTAAATTTTCTTCCTTTTTCACTGGGGAACCATTGTCCTCTGTTTCCTCATATTCTACCAACAAGATAAATTTATTTTATTAAGATATAACACAGGAAAAATATTTTCACAAAAAAAAGTTCAACCATTTTGTGCTTGTTTGGAAATGTTATTAAAGAAACAATTTATATTGAAACAAATGTAATCATTTTAATGACAGCATCTTCTTTCAATTCGGAATGATTTGGGTGAATAAAAGTAAAATTTATAGGTTGGATCTTTTCAAGTTATTTCTAAACAGTTGTCACAAATGGTCACTGAAACTTGTATCATTGAAACTGTATTTACCATCAGTAAATACAGAGTATCCATGTCTCAAGCACCAGTTCAT
>JAUELA010149464.1:0-14085 GCA_031471845.1 Boltenia villosa | reverse complement strand
TGTTGTTGAGTTACGTATAATAAAAGTGTCTACTCAACCTTGTGTGTATTCTGATAAATAAAGGCGAATATACAACAATAATTTTTATGGAAGTATGTACATGTGTGTGTAAAACGGTGGCAATTACGGCTCGATAGGATATATGGCCATATGTACCATACGGGAATCGAGTAAGCTACCGCCCAGCTGCATGAATGATATCTTGCTGAAGAATTTCCCTTTTCATGACTAACATGGGTTACTTACGCTCCTAGTTATATATACACATATCGGGAAGTTTTGAACAAATTCCTTATATTTCCTCTTTTAGTGCTATGGTTGGTGTGCTACTGTGCTTGCATTCTATTATTTTGAGAAATTTACATTGATATTGGAATTGACCTATTTGTGGTCAAAAGATTGAAATATTAGCTTTGGCATCATTTTTTGTTGGTGTGCTTAATACGAATGGAATCTTGCAAGATTCGGAAATAATCATCTCTATCTATTGCACTGTTCTGAATATTAGACATATTTATGTATATTACACGTTCACTAGGAGAATAGAGTGATGTAACATGATTAAATTTAATTAATTTCAAAAGTATATGGGATATGGATTCTATTGATTTTAAGGATTTTCTCTGTAATTTTGTAAAATATTCAATTGGTCTCTCACCATTATTCAACTCTGCAATGTACAGTCAGAAGCGGATCATTTAAATTATAAGTCTATTAGGTAACTCTATTTATATTTCAGAGCTGAAGGTCCAATCATAAATTTTGAGAAATTTGGTGAGGCTTACAACTGCAAGCGTGGAGAAGACAGACTTTATCCAGCACCTGAAGATACTTGCAAGGTTTGGTGATTGCAACGTGATGGAATTTCTAATCATATTATCCCTCATATAAAAACTGGAACAGAGACTTCGAACAAAAACTGCATCATGCTGTCATGTTGATTCTATTTTTTAATAATCGTTTTGGGATTTATATTTTATATGCCATCATTTTGAAAAAATCAAATGTAAAGTTGAAATTTGACGTATTTAGTTTCTGAAGATAAATCAAATTCCACCGTTAGAGGGCGGACTAGGGCTAAAAATCGGTATAATAATTATTTCCATTATTAAAATTGAGGAGATCAGCGAGGTGCTTGAAGAGAGTTGGCGTATAATTTATGCTCTCCAACAATAATTAAAGTTAACGGCAATTTGCGACGTATAAGTCAAGTTTGAAATAGCTACCAAAGCAGAATTGAGAAGTTGAGCTTTGACATAAGAAAGTGATGATGGAGAAGTCATCATAGACAGGTCTGGTGATCTGAGAATAAGGTTTGAACAGACGAATATAGCTCCAATTGAGCGTGTGGTATTCGATTCATACGGGAATAAACGCAAAGGCAATGAAAAGCAAAATTATATATGTATTTTGCAAAGTTTAAGATCCATCGAATTAAGATCCGAGTATTTACTTGATTTGGGTCAAACCAAAATATTTGTGGAAATGAAATTTGAATTTTATTCAAAAGGCAGAAAATGTAGAACATCTTCCCAAGAGTTAATTCACCCTACACCTGTACGAGATAAACTATATGAGTGAAACAGATGTTTTCAACGTTTATTGGCTTCGCGACATTTGATTGCGAATATTAATCTGTTGTCAAAACACGAGATCCCTGTATCATGCGGTTTGTGTGGTAGCGAGTCTCAGAACTTCTTCAAGGGCATTTTACCTTCACCATCTTACCTTTTCACGAGAGGTTCACGTTGCGATTGCTTTGAAGCGTTTGCTATGACGTTATTCCATCAAGTTTCCAGAGAGGTCACCATAAGAAAACAATGAAGAGAGATAAAAGTACACGCAACTAACCAGTCAATGTGTCCCCACTTGATTTAGTCCATGCGATGAATACAATCTCTCCCATTGTTTTTGTTTTTTAATGACTGGTTTCATGTCTGCTGGTTCAGTAATGACCACAGCGCACACAAGGTTACACATTCACACCTACGGAATAAACATTTTTATGGTCTAATGATAGCCTGAGCAGCTAATCCGCCCTGTTTCATAGAGACCATATATCCAAAAGAAACTACCAATCCAATCTTTTAATCAAAAAATTGCTGATTCATGATTGTATATTGGAAAACAAGAGCACAGAATAGAGCTTTAATACATACACATCCATAGTTCTATGTGTCGGCGCTCTTACAATGCGGAAAACACTGATCCGACTCTAAGCCAAGTAAATTATTCGCCATAACCCCTTCTATTCATAAAAAAACGTGTATTCGTCACAATATATCATCCTACGCGTCTACTATTTGTATACGGACACAGTGATAAAGTACGGTAATAACACACGACGTTTTCTTAGAAATATCCAAGATAGTGTTTGTTTACGCGTCGTTGAAGAAACTTGCGGTAGAGTAGTGAACACACTGCGCTCTCTCATAAATACCCGAGATAGTGTTTGTTTACGAGTCGATGAAGAAACTTCCGGTATAGCAGATGATAAGAGGGTCATTGTTGTACTCCGAAAGGTGGAGAGCTGCAATTACCATTGTCAATGTTTGATTTTCTGACAGCTTTATCATCCATCTTCAATGTATATTATACTAATCTATTACTGATCTTGCCTCTGGCATTAGCGAAACACACACACTATTTCAACAAGAGAATAAAAGTGACTGCAATATATGTATATCATATTATCAAGGAAAATGCAACCATGAGTAGGAAAGTCAAAGATGCTTTTCAAAGTTCAGTTACAAAATCAGCAGGAAAATATGTTGCTTATCTAGATATTCAACCCCATAATTTGCCAATTTACGACAGAGTTTTATTTTGCGTTAAACTGTGTAACTACTTATGGTTCAAATTTAAATCTTACATATACTATTCTGTATCGATAATTTGTTTATTTATTCATTCTTATAAATGATTTCTAATAATATATATAAGTAGAATGTCAACGGCTGTACGGAACTCGGTGGTATTGGCGGGAATCTTGACAACTATTGCCACTGCGACTCTGACAGTTTGGTACACTTACTCTGAAAAAACAGGTAATCAAAGTCATTCTTTTACTTCCTATAATTTAGAATGAATTTCTAGTGTATTGCTAATACTCAATCTTTTTTTGTCTTAAATATGAATCGAAAATATGCCTTCTTGTCAGAGTGTGTATTTGCATGAAAAGGATTGAAATTGTGGAGATAACATTTTCTAAGAAATATTCATTAATTTTCCAGATATTTGTAACACGAGAGAATGCGTAACTGCAGGTACATATTAATTTGAAATATGAATAATATTTTCATAACGTGATAAGTAATAGCATTCAATTTCATGTTTTCATTCATCACATAACAGCATCCAGGATATTGAACTCAATGGACCAAACAGCGGACCCTTGCAACAATTTCTATCAATACGCTTGTGGTGGATGGATCAAGAACAATCCTATTCCAGACGCGAAATCGAGAATAAACAATTTTAATATCCTTGGTGATAGAAACAATCGAGCTCTGAAAGGTGAAATATTCAATTTATGATTCGATTGAAAAATCCAATGCATTAAAATTGACCATAGAAAGGAATATAAACATATCTCAAATATTTCCCAAGTATTAAGGCTAAAATACACGTACACGGTAAACTAATGCGTTCTTTGTTTGTTTTAATATAGCCGTGCGTAATTCGATTCCATACGTATCCGCGCGGTTGTAATGAAACAAACCAAAAAAACTCATGCGTTTACCGCGTACGTGTATTCCAGCATTTAGGTTGGACAGGAAAATGAAAACTGAAGTATTGATAAAACGTTATGAGACATATTGTAGTTTTATTTGACTTTTTTTGAATCACAGACATCCTTAACTCCAACTACACCAATGACAGGGAGGCAATCAAAAAGGCGAAGATATTTTATCAATCTTGCATGGATGAAAGTGAGTGAAAATATAGCATAGATTGGATGAATCGATAGAATTTTTTTCGGGGTGACCGGGTAATCAGATTTTATAGGCTTAAAATCCTTGGTCGAAATTCATTTTAAGCTTCAATTGTGATCAGTACTGCTTGATCATGAAAATTTAACATCCCAATACATTTTTGTAGGCCCAAACCCGTCACGTTTTTGATCCTGACTTATCGGACTTTACTGGGCTCACCTTCTATCCACCCATTGAAACTCTGTCATGAAATTCAATTATCAAACCGTACATATTCACAGATGCAATCGAAGCACGAGGAGCAGAACCTGCATTAGACTTGATCGAAAGATATGGAGGAATGCCGTTGTTTGAAGATGATTTTGACGAAGCTTCGTTTAATCTGGAGAGTACTTTAGCTCAGATAAAATCATCGCCTTACGATCCGTGGGCGTACAGTAGCGCGCCAATCATTGCCATGGGTGTCAAACCGAACGACAAAAATTCAAGCGAAAACATAATAATTGTAAGATATATATATATATATTTGATAATATACTTTGTTGCATAATATAGAATAAATTTTGGATCATGCCTATCCATCTAACATTTAGCATTCAGTGACTGGGAAAACTGTGCTTGACTTTTTTGCAATTCAGTTTTTCCTTGTTATGATGATTATTCTATATATATCGCGAGATATTCTCACTTAAAAACTCCTTATTTTTATTATAGTTGGATCAACCCTTTCTTGCACTTCCCAACCGGGATTATTATCTGAATGAAAAACTGCGCAATTCAACGATACCAGCTTATCGCAAGTTTATGCACGACTATCTTGCTTTACTCTGGGAAGCCAAGCATGAAGTGAGTGGCACGGTAGTTACCGTTGTTGAGATTAGCCTCGATAAAATTGTGCAAGGAAGGTCATATCATTTCAAATTGATATTTATCAGATATTTTTGTTTAGAAAAACGTTAACAGCAGTAACTACAACGAGGAAAATCTAAACTCTGCTATTGAGGAGGTAATTTTTTTTTTATATAAATTTCGTTTTTAGTTACAAAGAAAATGTCAAAGATTTCACAATATGGAAATGACACAAGTTCAAAACTGGTAAAAATGGGTTTCCGTTAGGTTTAGGGAAAATATAAAGTTTTCATCAAGCGTGCTGTTCTTTCTGATTTTTTTAATCTAATTTTTTTAATCTAGGTTCAATATTTTATATATCTAACTGACAATATATTTCAAAATATATATTTTAGATCATTCAATTAGAAACTGATCTAGCACAAATCTTGGTGCCTGCTGAAGACCGAATGGACATTTCAAAGCTATACATCAAGATGTCTTTACAAGGTAGCTTGTTGTACAATGGTTTAGAAGCAGCATTGATAGCACGGGTAACATGTTGAATTTGGTATTCACATATTGTTGCTAATATTTTTTTTTTTTTCAATATTGAGATATTGCAACAAACGTGTCATCGGAATTTAACTGGTTCCAGTTTGTCAAAGAAGCCATGAGTAAAGTCGATATCGAAATACAACCAACCATTCCCGTTGTTTTGTACGGGACACCGTATTTTACAAACCTTATGAACTTGCTCACCGGACATGAAAACAGGCAAGATTGAAAGAGACAATTAATAAAATAAACATGTCACTAGAATCTGAAGCATATATTCTAAACATGGTGCTAAAATGTAACTCCTAGAAAGCGTACTCCATTCTATGTCATAAATAAGCATTCTTTAGAAAATACAACGTAATTTCGCGAACACAACATTGAAAAGTATGAAATATAATGAATGACATGTAATATATAACGTTGATTTTCATACATTGCAAAATTTTCAGAGTTATCAAAAACTACATCATGTGGATGAAACTGAAACAGGCTGTTCATCTTCTGTCCAAGAAATTCAGGGACACGGAAGCTCCGTTCAGGTTAGTTATGTATTCTACAAATCTTACTTGTCTTATGATGAATTCAGCAATTTTAACTACACATTAAAACGCGAGATTGTAAAGTATCGAAACTTTGGATCAGTCAGGCTGGGCCAAAAACACTTTTCCTGGTAGGTGGCCTCATACTTTTCAACATATACAGGTATCTAACCCGAATTCTGCACAAATAAAAATCGCTTTTAGACCATTAAAAACGGTATAAAAAGATCCCTATTACATATGCGATCGGTGGCAAAAACGGCTTCTGGGCTGCAATATGCACTAAAAGGCATTAGAAATCACCTAGTTTTTGATGAAAAATATCGTGTTTCGTTTGCTTAGTTATAATTTATTAAAGTTAAAGAGTAATTTTCTTATTGGTATATTACAAGACTAAATAACGTCGTAACCGACTATACGGCCTTGAAAGATCAAAAAAGGCAATAATCGTATAAAATAAGGGTAGAACGTACAAGTTGAAAGGTATACGACTACAAAATTCTCAAGGTCTAATTCTTTTCACGCAGAAAAGCGACTACCGGAACATCTGTCGAGAAATCAAGATTTCAAACATGCAACAACAAAGCAAATGATCGCCTCCCAATGCCAGTTGCAGCTTTGTTTGTCAAGGAAATGTTTTCGGAGAAGAGCAAGGAAGTGGTAAAAATTATTGACTGAATTTTGAACTTGAGCAGTTGGTCACTTTTTCATGCTTTTTATTCAAATATCAATTCCCTATTGTAGATGGATTCCATGACAGCCAACGTGATGGAAGCATTTAAGAATACTTTAGCCTCCATTACATGGATGGATGACGAAACAAAGGAACAGGCCCACGTGAGAAATTAATTGTAAAACAAGATTACTTTGAGAATACAAGTAACAATGTTCAACAGGAGATACTAATAAACATCGCTTTCATAAGCGTATATGATGTGATCAATGGAATGACGATATTGACTTAATTCACTTATCCTTGATAATCACAACAGGAAAAGGCAGAAAGTGTAATGCAACTGATTGGGTATCCTGACTATTTACTAGATGAAGACGATCCCAAACTGGATGCTGACCATCAAGAGTTGTCGCTTTCTGTCGATAAATATTTCGAAAATTTTAACAACGCGCAAGAACTGCAACTAAAAGAATTCTTGAGGAAACTTGTAAAACCGGTGCAGAGAGACGGGTAAGTTAGTAGCTTTTAAGCAAATAATAAAGCCATATGAAATCTGGACAGACGAATATAAATCAAAAACGATTTCAATTTTCATTCCGACTGCATTTCAGTTGATTTATATGAAGGGTTTATATGTGCTTGAAATGATTTTTGAATAATATGACGCACTATGCGTCATCGCAAATCGTTCGTTTCATTGGTTAAATCGCACATCAAATTGTTACGTTATACAAGAAAATTTGTTTCTTTCAAGTATCGTATAGTTTCAAAATATCAAACTTCATGCTGACCATAGGTTTGAAATCCATGCCGGTCCGCTGTTAACTCGACTATTTGATGTAATTATTGGAAATAAATAATCTCTCTAAACGTTTCTCTGATACTATCAAGGCTCTAACCAAACTAACGGAGAGAGAGAGAGATTTATATGACGTGATCAATGGGATAATTATCAATATTATTAAGTATTCAAGTAAAAGCTTTATATAAGAAACAATTGAGAGAAGTAATTCTACATGTAGGAAGAATGTTAGAAATTCTCCCGCTGAAAATTGTGAAATGATTGTTTTCTACCCAGATGGGAAATAGGGCCCGCCGTTGTGAATGCCTTTTATAATGCAAATCGCAACAACATTATCTTCCCGGCGGCGATTCTTCAATCTCCCTTCTACGATGTTGGAAACCCCTTTGCCGTGAATTATGGAGCTATCGGGTCAGCTATTGGACACGAGGTAAAATAAATAATATTATATCATTCAATTTTCATCTTCAACACTGGATTTGATATATCTTTTAATGGTAAAGCCAGCGACTATCATTTAGGTCAGTGGTTCTCAACCGGGGGCCACGAGGAGCAGGCTATTTCGTGCTAGATATCGCCTTGGTGGCGTTTTTCTCTCTCGTTGTTTCGTGTCGGCTAACGCCACCCTGGCGTTTGCATCTGCACACTTGGTTGGAAATGTTCCGCTTCACTAAATTAGGAGAAATGCTCCTTCGTCCATCGAATTTTATGAATCGAATTTTATCGAATTTTATGAAAGAAAACATTTTCCCCATTTAGCACACAATTAGGCTCCCGTACATGTATGAGTATTGACCCTGACTGCCTGACTTCATCTCCAATGTTCCCAAATGACTGGATTGATGTAACTGGATTAATGTAAATTGGAATAGATTGACTACTTACCCTATCAAGCTATTTATTTTTCGGTTTCTTTATGACAGTTTTAGTACAAGCCAAAACACCGTACAATGCCAAGCCCCTCTCCCCCATTTCCCTCAGTAACGAAAGAGTTGGTATTGAATCAAACATAGTGTTCAATGGAAATAAACTGCGTAAACATACAGCGTATCTGATTTTTCTGCTCTGGCGACCATAAAAACAAAATGCAGAAATCGCCTCGATGTTGTCAGTGATATTCGCTGTGTCCATGACGGAGCCGAATATAAAGGGCGGAGAATAAAATAATATAACGAAAATATGTTAAAACGAAATATACATTTTTTTACCGCAGGGGGGCCACGGGTGTTGATGATCTCGGTAGGGGGGCCACGGACCATGAAAGGTTGAGAATCACTGATTTAGGTGATCTGGTGTATGACAATTTGTAAAAGAAGTGTGATTAGGTATTGTTCAATGAATCGCTAAAGGAAATCTTCACCCTCAGGAATACGTTAGGGCTGCTCTCTCTTGTCAACTATCTCCCTAGCTAACTGCAATATTCCAACTTTTACTGTTGATATAGATCATAATTTCACTTTACATTTACATCTGAAGTTAATCCTGGATAACCCAATCCCTTTACACTTTTTAGATAACGCATGGATTTGATAATCGAGGATCTCAATTCGATCAAATTGGAAACTTGATCAATTGGTGGAGTAATTCGTCACGAATGAACTTCGCCGAGAGAGCCGACTGTGTGAGAAATCAATATGGAGGATTCTATTATAAGACTGCGGAGTTATATGTGAGTAAATCGATGTCAATTGAAATGGGATTCAAGAGATAAATTGTGAAGTTAAAACTTAAATCTGTGCAATTGACAAATTTTCAAAGGTGAATGGGAATTCTACAATTGGAGAAAATATTGCAGACAATGGCGGTATAAGGCAATGCTATGAGGTAACTTTTTGCTTTCACTACACCATATTACATTTATTACAAAGAAAATACTGAATCGTATTTCCAATTTTCAGGGGTATCAATTATGGAGGAAAAGCAATCCAAAGGCTGAATTTTCGCTTCCTGGACTTGAAAAATTTACACCTGAACAAATGCTATTCCTTGGCAATGCACAGGTAAACTATTTCTAACGCTGATGCAGATCCTAATTAAGTGAATGATATAAGACACAATTCTTTATTTAGATCTGGTGCAGTTCAGAGAGACACGAATTTGCAAAACGAAGAATCGTATCAGCTTTTCACAGTCCTGGTCAATTCAGGTAAATTTGTCTTTCTTATTGGGCTATTTTAGAATATACAGGAAAATTTGTGGTAGGTTTTAGGAATGAATCGAGAGTAACTACATGTTTAGGGCGATATGGGCGTATTTACATGTTTTAAAAGACTAAAGAAAAAGTAAATTTAAAATGACGGTAGCTCATTGGAGGTTAAGCAGAGAAAAGTTGAAAATTTTACATTTTTACTTTAGTACAGTTTGTCCCCTCATTCCCTCAGTTACCTTTGTCGATTATACATTATTTTGTCACCGGCCGCTTTTAAGGTAAATGCATAGAATATTACGAAACTCGAGCCTTGATTAAATTTCACATTTGGCTTACAATAATATCATTTCAGAGTCGAAGGTTCTTACATGAATTTCGATAAATTTGGTGAAGCATATAACTGCAAGCGCGGACAAGATAGGCTGTATCCTGAGCCGAAAGATACCTGCAGAGTTTGGTGACGGAATTTTCTTTCTTTCTTCTTTGTTATGCTGATTTATACTTTTACATTATAAATGAATCGAACACAGCTAGATAATAACTGTGGTAAGCATTTAGAAATACGAACATTGAAACAATTTTATTCGTTTTTTTTACTTAATAACATCATCTAGAATTTAAACTGAGATTCTGTCACAATCAAAAAATGCCATATCATTCCTACTTTTAATTATTGTTCGGACATTGTATCCAAAAATTATTTGTGGTTTATCGTGCATTCAATAAACTTTTTTTTGCATGAAAATGTTCTCCTTGTTTATTGTGAAATTCCTGCAGTAGTTATTGATCTCTCTACTCTACTTTCCGATATTGTACTTTGTCATATATTTTTTCAACCACAGTTGGGGTTTCCAACCTTTCTTGTTCGCGGTAAATCATGGTGTGGAGATATGGTGAACGCTAAAGCTTAGAATAAACGACCACGTTATCAAATTAACGTAAGCTTCTATCTGTAACGTCGATAAATTTTAGGGTGTATACGGCAGAATTAACGTAAGCTTCGGAGTGTATTTCAAATCGAGATAAATCGAATTCATCGATCTTGTGATAACCAACCGTTCAAGGAAATACGTCAGAAATATTCTGTGAACCAAGAAATTCTCGTTCTCCATTCCATTCAAAATATTCCACTCAAGATACTGCATTACAAAACACTGATTACAATAAGTTACCTGGAACTGAAAGTATTCTTCTCCACAAATCAGTAACCGGTAAAAATCAATCAATTTATTCTACCCCCTTGGTTAGTCGATGGTTAAAAAAAAGCAAATTTGTGCGTCATTGCTCGTTTATACCGGCCTCAAAGACTTTCTTTGAAATATTTTAATGAATTTTCTATGAACAAGCGATCCCGAAAATTTACACATTGATATCAACTCAACTTGAGAAAAATTTTTTTGTTGTGTAGCCTTCAACTACTAAGGTCATTCAGACAATGTTGTGCATGGAACTGTGCATCTTACAAAATAGTAATATATGATAACTATACCTGCAAAAACTACCCAAAGTCGACATATTTGTTTATACGGAGGTGGCTATTGCATTATAAAATTGCAAGAATTTTTTTGAATCGTAAAATCATGTAAAGTGTTGAAATTGGAGTATACATTGCCATATGAGATATCACTAATTTGTGAATATGTTCTATGTCCATATCCATATCTATATCCAGCGAAAAAATCCTCTCGATTATACTAGGCTATAAAGTTATGTCACAACCTTTCCTCCGTATTTCTTCATTTATATTTTATTTCTGATATTTATGACTATGAGAGTATTATAAACTTTCAGAATATAAAATTCCAGCTTCAAGACAAAAATGATACCGAACTAAAAACCGCCGCCATATTTTGGCATTCCGTGTCACATACTTACTAAATGATTGATATAATATAATAAATTCACTGTATTTCTACAAGCAAAAAAAAATATTTCGTTTACGCTTGTCCGGTCATCGTTTTGGTTTTCTTTTTAAACATTCTTGCATGTCGGTCATAGAGATCATGTGTATTTTGTAATCGAAGTTGTGAAATCAAAAAACTGTAAAACGTCTTGATACCTGTTCTAAGACAACTACCCCGGACAATTGCCCCCAGACAATTGCCCCCGGACAAATGCCCCTGACCAATTGCCCTCGGACAATTGCCCCCGGACAACTGCCCACGGACAACTGCCCCGGACAATTGCACCCCAACAACTGGGCACCTCGCGGCACACTTATTCCACAAAAAAATCAGAACCGGTATCCAATTTGTTCGATTGTTAATCATTTTCAGTTACAAAATTATTTAAAAAAAAAACATTAACTCTTTCAACTCTGCTGAGTGCATATTTTTCAATATACATCAGTAGATAAGCGCTGTTTCCCTCGCTATGCAGTACTAGGGTTAACATTACATGTGGTAAACGTGTCAATTATTAATTGTTTTATCGCATTGCATAGGATTGTTCTGGGCTTTGTACATAAGTGGAAATGCCTGTGATGTAGGAATGAGCAAAGCAAACAGATTCATATGTGTATTGGAAAATACAGTGATGTAATTATAAAAGACATAATTGGAAAGAAAGTTTGTTTGTTGGGTTGTCTTGAAAACTATTGTTAGATAATTTGCAAATTAACCAATCTTTCGCGTCTTTTGCATTGAAAAAGTAAAACATATAAATTATAATTTGTTACGTCCAAAAAATCTATGCTATATTTTCAAACACCTTCATCCATGCAAGATTGATAAAATATCTTCGCCTTTTTGATTGCCTCCCTGTCATTGGTGTAGTTGGAGTTAAGGATGTCTGTGATTTAAAAAAATTCAAATAAAACTACAATTTTCCTAATAACGTGTTATCAACACCTCAGTTTTCATTTTAATGTTCAACAAATATTACTTGGGAAATAATTGAGATATGTTTATATTCCTTTCTGTGGATGTGGATTTCTGTCATTGGATTTTTCAATCAAATCATAAATTGAATATTTCACCTTTCAGAGCTCGATTATTTCTATCACCAAGGATATTAAAATTGATTATTCTCGATTTCGCGTCAGGAATCGGATTATTCTTGATCCACCCACCACAAGCGTATTGATAAAAATTGTTGCAAGGGTCCGGTATACACGGTATACATTGAGTTCAATATCCTGGATGCTGTAATGTTATGAATAGAAACATGAAATTGAATGCTATCACTTATCAAGTTATGATAATATTATTCATATTCCAAATTGATACGTACCTGCATTTCTGCATTCTCTCGTGTTACAAATATCTGGAAAAATTATTAATACTTATTAGAAAATGTTATCTCCACAATTTCAATCTTTTGCACGCAAATACACACTCTGATAAGAAAGCATATTTTCGACTCATATTTAAGACAAAAAATATTGAGTATGAGCAATACACGGGAAATTCATTCTAAATTAGGGGGAGTAAAACGATGACTTTGATTACCTGTGTTTTCAGAGTAAGTGTACCAAACTGTCAGAGTCGCAGTGGCAATAGTTGTCAAGATTCCCGCCAATACCACCGAGTTTCGTGCAGTCGTTGACATTCTACTTATATATACTATTAGAAATCATTTATAAGAATGAATAAATAAACAAATTATCGATACAGAATACTATATGTAAGATTTAAATTTGAACCATAAGCAGTTACATAATTTTAACGCAAAAGAAAACTGGCAAATCAATTGGAAAATTATGGGGTTGAATATCTAGGGGAGCGACATATTTTCCTGCTGATTTTGTTATTGAACTTCGAAAAGCGGAAATAAACAAATGTAAACTAATAATTATATACATTTTTGACTTTCCTAATCATGGTTGCATTTTCCTTGATAATATGGTATACATATATTGCAGTCTCTTTTATTCTCTTGATCAAATAGTGTGTGTGTTTCGCTAGTGCCAGAGGTAAGAGCAGTAACAGATTAGTATACATTGAAGACGGATGATAAAAGCTGTCAGAAAATCAAACATTGACAATGATAATTACATCTCTCCACCTTTTGCAGTGCAACAATGACCCCTTATCATTGCTATACCGGAAGTTTCTTTAACGACTCGTAAACAAACACTATCTCGGGTATTTGAAAGAGAGCGAAGTGTGTTCACTACTCTACCGCAAGTTTCTTCAACGACGCGTAAACAAACACTATCTTGGATATTTCTAAGAAAACATCGTGTGTTATTACCGTACTTTATCACTGTGTCCGTATACAAATAGTAGACGCGTAGGATGTTATATTGTGACGAATACACGTTTTTTATGAATAGAAGGGGTTAGGGCGTATAATTTACTTGGCTTAGAGTCGGATCAGTGTTTTCCGCATTGTAAGAGCGCCGACACATGAAATTATGTACGTGTATATATTAAAACTCTGTTCTGTGCACTTGTTTTCCAATTTATAATCATGGGACAATTTTTTCATTAAAAGAATGGATTGGTAGTTTCTTTTTGATATATGATCTATGAAACAGGGCGGATTAGCTGTTCAGGCTATAATTAGGCCATATACTATGTTTTATACTATACGTTTCGATGCGACTTGCTGCAAAACTGTCAGAGACAATTTGGGCACGGTTTGCATATATT
>JAUELA010149353.1:0-14088 GCA_031471845.1 Boltenia villosa | reverse complement strand
TAGACGCGCCTTAAGAGCCGCATAAAACCAGGTAAAGAGCCGCATGCGGCTCGCGAGCCGCGGGTTGGCCACCCCTGGGTCAACGGTTAATCTTAGGTATTGAACTCGTTAGTTCAATAATGTTAAAATATAAACACAATAGTGCAGGAAACAAAACTATAAAAGAAAAAATATGAGGAATTTCGTAAAACAGATTGATAGAAGTATGTATAACTACAAAATTTTGAACTGAATATATGAGAGTATAAAAAAAATTCTGTAATGCTGTAATTAGGTCTGTTAAATGGTCAACGGTTAATCGTAGCTGTTGAACTCGTTAGTTAGTCGTTCATAAAATTTTAACCCATTATATTTGTGCGGTTGCGATTACGACACGACAAGACTAGTGTTACCAAATATGGAGGTCAAGATACATGAACACAGAAAACCATGACTCCCTGGACCCTGGTAACACTGGGTATATCCGCTAATTATGAATCCAGGACATTTAGCCAACATTCAGAAAATCATATCCTACATATGATATAATTTTTTAAATGTTGGCTGAATGTCCCCCTGCAAAATGGTGACTGAATGTTCGGAAACCGCTAGTTATATATGTAAATTACACATGCTTGATTCTGCACCAACTCACCTTCTATTATCTCTACTGTTCTTGAATAACTTGATCAGATCATTGAGGAACGTCAATCGTATCGACATCACTTCCTTCTGATTATATGGGAACTGACGGAGTAGGTTGGCGATCACTTTCATCATGACTGGGAAATGAATAATCACGAAAATTCTTCTGAAATTCTTTGTTTCACACATTGTTTTTTTGAAGAGGTTAAAAAATGTCAAAAAATTCGAATCTAGATACCTCAAAGAATCACAAAAATGGAAAAGTTAAGTTCTAGTACATTTTGGTCAAACAGACATTACTAAAACTAACCCTTACCCTAATGTCTGACTTTGTTTTTGCGTATTAAAAAAAAAGTTAAAAATCCCTTGCATGCCATAAAATTTAAATCTAGAATTGCTCAAAGAATCACAAAAAATGGAAATGCATAAAATTCCTTTCTTTTATACAAACACTTATTAGCTCTGCATTTCTCACCATATACTCACCATTAATAATTAGTTCTTTCATAATCAACTGTGTTCATTCTGCAGAAATATCTTAATGGTGGGTATATGACACTCAGTGAAATGTCTGGCCAGGAATATATTATATCTGTTCTTTTAATTGGGTGGAGGCGAAGTAAGATATTTCCAGCAGAGTGGAGTTAGAGTAGAAAAATTATTTCACCCATTCCATGGCCCTCGTAACCCAGCAGGCAGGGATGATCAATTTAGGGGTAAATTCACTAGAGACTACAAGAAGTGCTCACCTGGGTTCTTGATCACTGTATTCGCAGTTGGGTCCGAATGGGGTTTGTGTAACACCTGGGTGTGTGGCTCTTCTATCATTAGCTCATAGAGAGAATTGTACGTGGTGATGGTGAACGGTTTCTCCTTGTTCGAGTCTGCGTGCACCATCAGTCGCTCTCCGATCAATACAAACAGACTATGTGTGTTCAGGAGCTCTTGTTTGCGCCTGGAATACACATTTTACGATGATAATTTCTCTGCATTTTATCACATCAAAGAAAACATGCTAGAAAATCGGCATGATATAAAAATTACTATCAGTACTTCAAGAAAAAAAAATTAAATTAGTTTAAAACAGGGCTGTGGAGTCGCTACATAAAACTTCCGACTCCGACTCCTCCATTTACAAACATCAGACTCCGACTCCTTTATTCAATATAGTAAATAACTAATGAGTAATGCTGATCTGTCAACTGTGTCAAGTGCTGACATGATTTATCAGGCCTATACAACTGCAGCAAGCTCTGGCTCTAAGTTACAGGTTCAATCGTTGAAAATTAATCTGTCTGAATTTTAAAAAATATTCAAGAATTATTCGGAACCGGTTCGAACGGTTAAAACATATTAGGAGTCGGAGTCAGTACAAAAACTTTTCAACCCACAGCACCTAGAAACCAAATAAAAAGACTGCAATCTTAAATTCAACAAATAAAAAGGCTATTTTTAAAATTTATACTCAATAAGCAATCATATTATTTCTTTAGATTTTAATTTTTATGCTAATGTTCGGCACATCTGGCACAAACTCATCTATAGAAAGTTTGTTAGTCTTGAACATCGCAATTTCCTAAAGGATTTTTACCAAATTCGTCACAAGATATATCCCAGTCCCAGACAACATATTTAATTTTTAATCCAGAAGTACATGGTGCAATGCAGGGTACGTACCTCTGCTAGAATAAAATATTATTGATATTGACTAGCAATTCACATGATAATAACTTTTTTTATTGAAGATATAAAAATACTGAGTAGATTTAAAAGTGTATATGAAATATCTCGCTCTGCACCCGCTTTGTACACCTGGTTCTGGTGAAATAGTATCGACCCACCCCTCTTTCATTAGCTCTGATAACTAACACTGTACCCCTGGGGAAATAGCACCCATCCACTACTCCCTTTCACTCCACCACTGATATAAAAGGTCCCAGACGATTAAAATGTGAACAAGAATTCTTCCGTTATGTGCCTCCTTAGGGGCAAACCTACAGGTTTATGGATTTTGTTTCATCCTGATAAAATTAGTATTAGTAGATTCAGTATTAGTTAGGGAGGAGGGTTAGGGTAGGCTTAGGTAATAGAAATTTAGATATTAAATTAGTGAGTCGCTCCGTAACTTAAGGAATCCGTAAAAATCACTCCGTAAATCCGTAAATTAGTGAGCAAAATCCGTAAATCCGTAACTTAGGGTTGCCACTCCTTTTACACTCAGTCCTGGGGAAATTGTACCCATCTACTTCCTTCTTTCCTTGGTCTCGACACCACTAGTGACTCTTTTCTGTCATGCGTAATGTAACTTACTTGTCGGCACATTTCTGTAGGAAGTAGGCCAACAACTTGATAGCGTGGACTCGAACCATCTCTGACGACGATCCCATGAGTTTGAAGACAACAGCGATGCCGTCGTGATTGTCGAAGACAGGAGCGACGGTGTTGGAGTGCTCGGACATGAGCGCGACAAGGAGTTGGACTACGTCGAGGATGTTGTCATCCTGGCGAAAAATGGGAATGAAAATTTCAAAATTTCAGTTTTCATCGGTAAAAAATGTTTTAATAAAAATTTTATTTTGCAAAAAAATGAAGAAATGCACAGAAATGAAAATAAAAAAATGATAATTATTTTATTAATACTGCCATCTAGTGATGAAAATATTAAAATATCGCTAAAAATTTCATAAAACTGTAAATTTTATTTTGCAAAAAAAATGTAAAAAAACACAGAAATCTAAATAAAAAAATGATTAGTTAATCAAATATATAAATTTATCAATAACAAGAAGAATATGTAACCCACTTCAAAACTAAACACGAGATAATACTTTTCTCTGTATATCTGTCAATCATTGAATTGGCAACAACAAAAACAAGAATCTAATACATGAAATTGTATGATTTGTCTGTGACAAAAATTCTTTCAAATTTTCGTATTCATCGATCACTCATTTCATCGGATCTCGATTTGAACCCTTTCTGCGGTAGTTTCATACTACTCAATTCAGGAAAAATATTTTTGCAGGGGGAGTTATAGGGCTACTAGTGGAGCAATAGGATTTTACGTTTGGGTTAGGATTTCCGTTGACCCAAACAGACTGATTTCGCTCTAAATAACTAATGAGAGACTGTACCTTCAAAAATACCAAGATATTTATATATGGGGACAATTCAAACTAAATATTTACAAGACAAAAAGTAATTTATACAAGAAATGATAAAGGATACGATAGCAATGTTCTTCTTAAATATTTTCTGATCAGCAAATTCAAAATTTCATAACTGTGTGAGGCAATAGGTTACCAGCCCTACCAATCAACTACACTGCGCATATTCACCTCATGTATAGTGATCAGAAAACTTATAATCGACTGCAATTCATCATCGAGAGATCCAGAAGATCGAGTGACAAGTTGTTTCAGGAAGAGAAGCATGAAGGCTCGGAGAGTCATGATTTCAGCTGTACTGGGACGAGTCCCATCTGGAATATGAGAAAAAAATATAGAATAATGGCTGAAATGTGTCCATACAAGCTTATGATCCATACGTAAAGCTATTAGCAGGAGCGCCCGGCTTCGTCTGGTGATATGGAATCATTAAATTTGAACTGAAGTGTGTGTAAACTACTTATTTCTACTTTTCAGCCCCTAATTTTCAAAACATCCGACCCTATAACTGGGACGAGTTCCAATCTGGAATGTGAGAAAAAAAATATGAACAAAATATAGAAATGCAGATACTTCTGATCTGTACAAAAGGCTGTTAGCAGGAGATATGGAGTCATTAAATTTGGAATTCAGTATAGGTATTTGCCTATCTTCGATACCCAAGTTTTATTATGTTACTCTTTGATGAAATAATGATTAAACAATCAATGGGAATATTGATAGGGTGTCGAAGTTAGGCGCAAATTACCTTTTTATCCCACTTTCACATGTAATTTTTGGAACATTTACTTTAAATCCATACGACTAAAAATAATGGTATATGCTTACACATCTATCATTTTACCTATACCAGAATTAAACATTATTTAATTTTTGTAGTAATAAGAAAAAAAACTGATGGGACCCCAATTTAGACCCCTAAAAATAAAAATTTCAAGGCTTGCATACCTAATCCTTTCGGCGTTATGCCTGAACGATCTTGCGGATTGACGACCCAGTAGTAATGCTTGAGTGAGTGCATGAGAATGAGAACAGTGCTGACTCGACGAACAGTTGTCTGCATTGCTGCTGAGGCTACGAACTCCGTTGCTAAGTATGTATACAGAGCAAGTTGGACCTGAAAAATGAAAAAAGGTTTAGTTTAAATCAGGGGTATTCAAACTGGGCCATTTATTTGGACTATCCGAGGGATACATAAATGCCTGGGGTCAATATAAGGTCATTAATGTACCGGGTAATTTAATTTCCAAAATATTCAATATTGTGTACATAATTTTTCTTGCAGAGGGATAGGCAAGGCTGTGGAGTCTGAGGAAATTTTAGGTTACCAGAGCAGGAGCTAGAGTCTGGAAAAATGTACCGACTTTGACTCCTAATATGTTTGAACTGTCAAAACCGAATGATAATGTATTCCGAATAGTTCTGGAATATTTTTTTTCTCCAGAATTTCAAATTGACCTGAAATCAATTTTGTACATTAGAAACATACTACAGAATACTGGGACAGTATGCAAGTGCTAAAGCTGATATGCAACTGATACTTATGCTTATAAACTATATATGTTAATTAATATGTATGTTTGTTTATTTACTACATTGATTAGGGATGGCCAAACCGGGTTAGATATCCGGAATACATCCGGAATAGCTAGATATTCCGAATATCATTCTTCATCTATTTAAGAATTCCAAATATTCGAAATATATTCGTAGCTATACGGCTATATATTCGTGACATACGGCTCTCGGGAAGAAAAAAAACCTTGTTAAACACCCGCTGCTAAAAAAGCTGTTTTGCAGCGTTTGGCTTGCAAATGAAGTTGTTTATATTAGAAATCGCTACAGCTATTTCGTTCATCACATGTACTATTTATCGTAAATATAAAAAAGTGTGATTTCACACCAAAATATTTCTTTGAGAATGTACATAATTGCATCTGTACATAATTACGAATGTACATTATGCGTCGTAGTACTGAACACCATAAAATCGTCCAAATGTCGAAGACATACTAACGTCAACGAACGCCGATAACTAACGTCTCAGCAATGACGCGCAGCGGGATTCGCTGCTGTAAAATTGCGTAAACGCTGAAGACATTTGGAATTCCATATGCAGAATTAATTATTCCGGAATCCCTAACTATTCGGTTATGGCCATCTCTAACATTGATATATAAATAAAGGTGTCAGAGTCGGTTGTATCATAAATTGAGGAGTTGGAGTCAAAGGTACAGGCAGACAGCCACAGACTCCACAGCTGTGGGGATGGGAACAACTATCTCACTGGGCTTGCAATGCAGTCTCTCTCGTAATTAATGAGTATGGAGATCGCATGTCAATCTACTTGATTAATATCATTATTTCTATTTTTGTAAATGCCTAACTAAAGACTGACGGCATCTCTAGTATTGTGATAGATTGAATGAAGTTGAGCTGTAAAATTCTTGTAGCTAGCTTACACATGTCTTTTTTTTATATATAAATATACCTAATTCCTAATTATGAATTTCTTTCTTGTCCTGTTGTTGAAGCAAAGCCAAGAAATTGATATATTTTGATTTTTGAAATCCTACTGGTACCTAATGGTACTGATGATGATGTTTAAAAAAAATTGATGTATTATATTTACCCTCGATTCACTGGAAAGCCGTAGCGGGCTTATACATGGACGTATGATGTGAGCATGCCGGCTTGCGAGCATGCTGAACTTGGAAAGTGGAAGAAAGCCATGACCAAGGTCACGTGAAACCTCTCTGCACCGGCATATTGAAGTGATCAACAAGTGTGCAGTGTATCATGTAGGTGCTGAATAAATCTGTGAAGGTGAAGCAGAGATTCGAACCCTGAACCTCTAGGTGAGCATAGATGACCAGCCAACGACTTCACCCGTTCAGCCACCGGACAGCCCGGTGATTTCGGCAGAAAATTTGAATCATCAAATGCAGAAAAAAATACCTTCGGTTCAGTGTGAATCCACATGGCTGGATTGAAGAATATGTGATCGCAGAATTGTCGAAGAAGCGACGTGCTGTGCTGTTGTGTGTCGAGATATTTTGCGATGACCAAGAGGATGTCCAATACTTCCACTGGAATATGAAAGAAAATTTTTTGTTAAATCTTGATATTTAAAAATTCTCAGGCAATGCTGATTGGACTGGCATTTTAAAATCTTAAAAGATTTGAATCGAACGCGAATCAGGCCTCTTTGTATACGAATATATGTTCAACAGAGAAGCAATCAAAATCTTATGCAGTATCCTTCAACACGACCTCAAAGGAAAACAAAAAAGGAAGCTACAAAGTTGAAATTGTGTACTTTTTAAAATTCACTTTCTCCATACTGGACGAAGCAAGTGTGTTCAATTCATTCTATTCAATGTCTTACACTCGAATAGACTATTTGGTTTTTCGCCAGCTTGAATTTATTCATGCTTCGAAGGTTACACAATGAAGATAGCGAAAAGGCCTCCTTCAATTGGTGTTTAAAATTGATATAATAAAGTTTACAAATATGAGGGTGTATCAGTTTAACAGCCATAACTCTACTTTATCATTTGATTATGCTGCTAGGGTATAATAAAAATGATGCAATATTCTTGGTTTCACAAACAAAAAGAATGTTGCAATTGCTAAATTTAATTTTAATGATTTATTTTTAATTCTAAAAATAATAAATGAAAAAAATGTAATGCAAATTTCTCATCTAGAGTAGAACAAAAGCACATCAATCAAAAGTTTAAAAAGTGAAAATATCAGAATTTTGTAAAAACTACCTGATATATATTTGTATATATAATTGAATTAAAAAATAGAATCGAAGACATGAAAAGAATAAAAAAGATACATCGGCCATTACAAAATAAGATAAATAAATAAAAAATAAGATGGTTAGTGCTTAAAAATTAATAAATAAATAAAAGAAGATAATGCTTAAAATAATAATAAAAAATGAATAAAAAAAATAAATGAAATAAGATGGTTTTAAAGAAATTCTTTTTTATTACTCACTGGTAATATGTTGCTTGTCAGCCTTCTCCAAGAAATGTCCGATGACAAGGAATCCCTTCCCTTGCAGCATCTGTTGTTGAGTCTTGTAGGATCCTTTCATCAGTTGAAGGATGAACTTCAGGATCGTCAAGCTGGAGGAAGAAATTTATTATATAAGTATTCGCAGATTGATTTTTCAAGCGAGGTTTTCTGTTGTAATTATGGAAAAGATAACATGAAAAAGAAACCACAGAGTTACCATACATGCAGTTAACGAAAAAAGTTTCTGCTCCTTCAGCATGCAACATTTATTAGGGATATTTCCAGTGCTTTAGATCAGGGTGCTCCAACTATGGGCCCGCTGACCACTTGTGGCCCCTGCCGAGTGATTTTTAACGGCCCATTAGCACTCATAATGATATATTGACTGATTCAAACATCTTAAAATCCAAAACCAGAAATCAAACAGGAATGAAACACTAAACTAGACGCTTGTCTTCGACCTGCCACAAACAACCTAGAAATCCATATTGAGACTCTGGTAAAAAAGTCTTTACCCCATTAGCAGACAAGAATATGACCAGCATTATGTAAGAATAAATTCCAAGCCCCTGAAACTAATGATTGCAAGAGTGGTTGAAAAAGTGACGTTTAGTTTTCATTTGTGGCCCGCGACTTGTATGTTTAGTGCTGAAGTGGCCAGCAATGTCTTAGAAGTTGGACTTGGACCAATATGTTTTAGATGATATTGAATAGTGAATATTGAATACTATACTATACCATTAACACAGGAACCTTATTAAAACTGACTCCACTTAACAACGATAATAATAACAATAATAACAACAAGAAAATTTAAAGCCCGAGGATCACATGTTCTAATTCAGTGGTGGGAAAACTGAGGCCCTCAGGCCACAACCCGCGAGGTCTTCTTGTGCAGCCGCGAACTTCCTCGCAAGGATATGTCAATTTGTTTGGTCCAGACATTTTCGCACAGAAAAAAACGTGTTTAACGAGACTACAATGAGATTTCGCAGCCATGTTGCAAACGCAAACATATTTGCATGAATAATAATTGCGTTTTTGTGTGGAAATCACATTTGGTGAATATAGTTTTTTTTTGAATGTGGCCGAGAGACATTCATGCATGTCTTGCATCTTATTTGTATGCAATAATAATTCCTACCAGACAGTGTCGTCAGTGGAACCGTCTGGCTGCCTGTAGTTCAGTTGGGAGAACAGTGGGTAAAGAACGTCGATACCTCCGACAGAGTGAAGAGCACAATGAATGGAATGGGTGACGACTGCCTTGACTCCCTGAAATATAAAAAATCAGCATATGAGAAAAAGGATTGAAATATTTAAATTTTTAATAAAAAAAGGAGAAATTTCAATAAAAATTGAAAATAAATAAAAATTGATGTTGTTTCTAGTTTCTTTCAATTTCACATATTTTTTCGGGTTTCTGAGAATTAAAAATTTATATATGGAGATAAATGCATTTTTCTTCGCAAAAAATTTCAGATTATTAAATTGATATATTGCAACAAGTCTCGATATTATTTACTATTGTTTAATCTCTTTGAGAAAATTTCTGTCCAATGTATTTAGTGCTGGAATCCCCTCCATTTCTACTATGGATGCGGTCTCCCCGAAATTGTGAGTGGGATTTCTTTTCTCCCCGACGGGGGGTTTTATTTGCCTACTCTTCCCGCACACTTCTCACCTTATATAAATAATATTTTTTTACCAATTTTTTTAAAATTTTGTAATTAATAGTCATCGTTGTCACTAAATTGCATCTTGCAATGTCATAAACCATTCAGTTGGTTTTAGTGACATGCCATATTTTTCTATACTGACCGCTGTTTTCCGAATTTCGTATCTTAAAATAACGAAAAATAAAAATTTTATCTATCTAAACAATAAATAAGTTTGTGAGCTAGGCAAGTATTTTTGTATGTTTTAAAAATATTATAACATTTGCTTACATGTAACATCAACGCATGTGGACTGTGCACAAACCATCGATGAGCGACGCCATCTTTGTTCGGAGGCCTCGGTGATGACTCTAGACAGAGCTGACCGTCGGTAGCTTTAGGATTGTAGGCCATCATCAGATGCTCACTCAGTTTGCTGTCTTCGTACAAAACTTTTCTATGATGGTTCGCGAGTAGTCGGTCGCTCTCTGCTACGAATTTGAACTGGTTCTGTAGAGAAGAGGATGCTTAATAGTTTAAACTAGACTCTAGTTCAGGTGTTCCCAACCAGGGGTACACGCACCCCCAAAGCATTTAAGGGGGTGTGAGAGAGAGTTAACATTTTATTTTTTTGTATTATATATTCAATAGTATTAAAATACTTATTCTTTCAATCAGCCGTTATATATATATTTTTTTCTTTCCTCAGATTTATTTTTCAAATTTAATCAAACTCCCCTTCATCATGACAAAAAAAGGAATGGAATGATGACGATGTGCGTTTTGGTTTCATCTGCACTGGAAAAATGAGTTGCAAAAACCCCAGTGCATGCTTTGTGATAATGTGTTTTCCAACGCAAATCTCAAGCCATCTAAGCTGTAAGAACGTTTCAACAAAAAGCATGGCGGAGCCGATTTAGCAGGCCATGATGTTTAAACGTTGTAAACTAAGAGCTCGCTTTGATTGTCGAGCAGTCCCCTTCCAAAATTAGGTTTTGTATCTGTTGACTAACCACTGCTGATGGCTAGCAAAATTATTAAAAAATTCATCTTCTTTATCATAAAAAAATTGTTACCTTTGTAGGGGTGCGAGGGCATATTAATTTTTTTAGGGGTGTGGAGCATAAGAAAGGTTGGGAAGCCCTGTTCTAGTTACTAGACGAGAACAGCTAAGATTAATAGTACTATTTACTAGGGCTGTTAAATGGTCAACGGTTAATCTTAGCCGAAGGAACTCGTCAGTTAACCGTTCAAAAAATTTTAACCAATTTAACCGGTGCTACATTCAAAACGCTAAAGTGCATCAGTAATATTTAATTATGACAGTAATATACTGTCGCTGCGTCGCCGGTAAATATCTTGGTATGACAAACTCGTCATTTGAGTATCAGTATTGCATTTAAAAGTTGTTTTGTTTCGTCAATTTAGAACAATACAATAAAAAATAAATAATTTGGCCTAATCCGAAGTAGTATCCAAATAAATATTGCCCTTAAAATATCCACTATCAAAAGTGTAAAATTAACGGTTGACTGGTAGGATTTCGAACCAGTTAACCGTTTTTGAAAATGACTGAAATTAACAGCCCTACTATTTACCAGCCCTAGCAAAGGCCTCTTGGATTGTAGCCGCAACTCAATTTCTCTACTCACCTTATAATCAGGTCCAAGTTGATATATTGCATAAACTTGAGATGGGTTGAGCGATTCACTGAACACGTACGTTGCTCCCATTTTGCCCCCGAACACTCGAATGTCGTCTCCTGTTGTTTCAGCAGATCCAAGAAAACATTTGTCGAATTGCTGGCAAGATACAACAGGTCAGAGGTTATATTAAGAAGAAATGATTTGTACAGTTCTAATTTTCAGAAGTTTGCTATCTATTTCAAAAATTAAATGTACATTGGAAAAATATTAAAAAATTTTCATTTGTTTTTGATACTAAAGTTCAGGATGACCAAAAATATTTATATACCCCCATTTTATATGTCAAATCAGCGCAAGAAAATTAAAGACGCTGAGAAAACATTTGTCGAATTACTGGCAAAATATAACAGGTTAAAGGTCATATTACGAAGAAATAATTTGTAAAATCTAATTTTCCAAAAATTTGATATCTATTTCAAATTCCAAAATAGATTCAATGATTATGTACATTGGAAAAAATAATAAAAATTTTATCTGTTTTTGACACTAAATAACATGATAACCAAAAATATTTATACACGCCCATTTCATATGTCAAATTTGCGCAAAATAATAAAATACGTTAAGATTTTTGTTCAAAATTTTGGCGATTAAATATGCTAAATTAAAAGATCCCAAAAATTGATACCTAAAGTCATATGTACAAATATTATATTAGTATCAATCATCAATATGCTTGTTACTTCGATGCATCACTAATATATACATCGTGCAATTCTTTTATATTTATTTATTAATATATAAAAAAAATATATATATCTATTCCCACCTCGTGTGCACCAACGCACCAGTTCATCTCAGCTGTCGACACTAGTTGTCCGTTCGCATAACATTTGATCTCGCTAGTCCTCCATCGATTGTAGATGTGTACGATGGTCACCATGTGCCACTGCAATATAAATTCATTCATGTATTTTTCATTTCATCTTGACCTTAGGTGCTGTTGACCAGATGACCATTTATGGTCCCTTCGCAGCTGCAACATTCCAATACCATTTTCGACGCACAATTTTCAACAACGTTTCTTAGTTCATTTGTTTGCAGTTAACATAATTATTTACACATCATTATTTGAAAAAAAATTAACCATTTTCCATTTTAAGTACAGTTGACTGCCATTAATCCGGCAACCATTTTACCTTAGGACTGCCAAAATTTCGAAATTTCTGTATTATTAAGGTTATTTTTGTCCCCTGACTTTTTATATGCTGTATATCAGTACCTTGCTCTTGACGTATATATGCACGAAAAAATGTTTACCGCTCCTTGCTCTTAACGTATATATGAGCAAGATTTGTCTGTCTGTCTCTTCACGAATATGTGAGAATTTGATTCTGCACGGCTATATCAAAACAAACCTGAAATATGTGAGTTTAGAATGCCGCGTGTGTGTATTTCAGTCTTTTTAGGACAAATAAATAAAAAGGAATGCCCGTTTGTTGTTTGCTGTTGGAAGTGTGGGCATACAGCTGATTCTGGGTACAAAGCCTTCAAAACATAAACGGCGCCTCCCGATAACAATGATCCGCTAACCTGGAAAATTTGAAACTGCATTCCAAAATTCAGCCGGAAAACTGAAGGAACCGGAATATCAGTTACGGGATTGATGGTAGTCAACTGTACAATTTTTTTTGACAAGTCTCATAATGATAAATAGATCTCGGGCCTCTAATTTATAAGGTTAAAAATCTGGAAAATGTGTATTTTACACAAATAAATATGGTGAACACTAGGGATGGGCATTTTCGAATATTTAAAGATTCGAATCGAATCCGAATATTTTTTGCCGAATCGAATCACAAATAGGCATATTAGGCTTCACTCTTATTGGAGTAGACTAAGAAATGAATAATCTACTACAAAAAGTGACAAATTTCTCAAAGTATGAACTAAAAGAAAAGCACAGTAGCACATCAAACGATATATGAAAAGTGTAAATATGGGGTACTGATATTAATCTAGAACTAAAAAGCATTATTGGTTTTAGTGCAACATCATATATGAGAAAAAATTTTTTTTTTTTTTTTCCGAATTGTCGAATCACTTTTTCCAATTCGAATCCAAGGTGATTTTAAATGGCTTTGAAAATTCGATTCGAAGTGCCCATCCCTAGTAGACACATTGCCTAACTTAAAGGTGTAGAGGCCATATCACATGACAAATAATTATAAATTCATCATTGAAGGAACACGCTCATAAGCAGCCATTAAAATATTTACACTGTTCCTTACTGAGGCTTAGGAGAATATGAATATACACATATCGATAGAGTATGTAATAAATTATGTATGTGTGTTATATTTCCACATAAACATTGAATACGTAGCCACAGATATGCCATTAGCACTTGACTTCATATTTTTGAACTAGAAAATTCAGTTTTAAAGATAATTTTCATCAACTTCTCAAGTTCGTTGTTTAAACAAGTCACGACTCAAGTAAAACAAGGATGTTCAATCGGCCGTGACCTTGATTCTAGATTTCTATTTTACATTTGAAACTTATGAAGATTTTCCGAGTGATATCCAAATTTGCAAAATTTTCAAAAATATGACTTCACAGGGAAGTAGAATTAAACGAATACGGCAATGTTGTAAACATCATGTAGCGGTATCAATTAAGCGTAATTTCGATGCTAGGGATCGACCGATTAATCGGAACGGCCGATTAATCGGCCGATAATCACGGTTTACAGATTACCCGTTTCAAGGTTCTTGCTCCGATAATAATCGGCAATATTTGCAGATAACTATTTTTTTCAAACTTGATTCCGCGCTGATACACGAGTATAATACAACGATATTATATTAAATAAGCCTTCGCAATCGATCATAATACAAGAAGAATCGTGGATATACGTATTTTGCACGGAGAGATACCTAAATTTGTGGATTTTCATCA
>JAUELA010149242.1:0-14089 GCA_031471845.1 Boltenia villosa | reverse complement strand
ATTCGAGAATTATTCGGAACCAGTTCGAATGGTTCAAACATATCAGGAGTCGGAGTCGGTACATTTTTTCCAGACTCTGACTCCGACTCCTGTCAAATTTGCTCCGACTCCGACTCCACAGCCCTGATTACTCCCTGCTTTGGACTTATTGTAGACTACATTTCAAATGCTAGAAGTGTAAATTTGTTTGTCCAAAGGTTGTTTATTAGGCAGTCGAAAGCGCCAGAAAAACAGTAATATTGTCAGCCCCGCAGGCACAACTCTCGAAAAACATGCAGCACCGAAAGTGTTAATCTATCCTATTTTATCTCTTTTTTTACTCGTCAATAAATCATTGAAAATCAAATTAATTAAATTAAAATGTGAAGAATACTTTTTTTTTCTGCAAATGTTCAGTGACGATCACAAAACAAATCAAAACAAAGCCTGGAAATTCATCTTATCTTATTTATGTAATGATTTACTTTATAATAATAGCCGGTGAAACTGATCGAAAACCTTATTCAACCCTTTCCATGCGTTTAACGGCAATTGGCAATTCTGATGCCTAATAAATCAGCTATTAGATAGTGTTATGGAACTTACAGTAGAGTTAACATAGATAGTCAATAAAATTCTCTTTGTTATCTCAGATTAAAGTTATATAAATAAAACAAAATTTGAAAATGTTCACAAATATGACATCGCAGCCAAAAAAAATGGTGTTCTGCGAATACGGCGAGACCTGATATTACAGCTTGATAGCAGCATCTAGCTTCATCAATTAGGCGTACTTTCAAAAGATTTGAATGTTTTACTATATCTACCTGGTGTTAGAAGATAACTTTTTTGCTAGAAAAATTCAAACATTTCCTGAATATTGAAAAATAGGAGGAGGATAATTGAATCATTTCTCAGATTTTATGCGTTATTATGCAAGCATTTTAGATCCTCTTTCAAATGAACCTAGAGTGAATCTTCTATGTTGAATAATGAAAATCTTATGAAAATTTTCCGAGTGACATGCAAATTTGCAAAAATGAGTGAAAAATATCGGCTCTTTTTTTCAATTAATATTCCGCAGGGAAAGGGTCAATGAGATCAATTTAATAATTCACTTTCAGACAAAAATATTCAGGCTATTTACAGAAGCATGATTTGCATTTGCTTTTTAAGTAAGTCTGCACTCCGATTCAAGTACATCCTTATACAGACAGTAACAAATACATCATCACAAAACGGAATTGACAAATTTTCAAAAAAATTAAGTAAACTATAAAGCTGCAGCGCCCTTGAACTTAGAGGTCATGAACCCAGGCATCGGGAGGGTTTGTCCTTCCTCTGCTTTGAAGAAAGTATAGCTGAGAACGATCTCATCTAATATGGCCAATTGCGGATCGTTATCGAATTCAGGATCGATATAAAAAAAGACTGGCATGTCCACTTCTTCATGGGGGTTGAGCCATTGTTCTTCAAAACAAAAACACTGAATTTTGTTGAAATATGGACCAGCTTGAAACGGTAATACGTTGTATGTGGCCACGCCAACGATTGGTTCATCCGTTGGATTTTTCGCAGAGTAGAAAGCGAGGGCTGTCTCTCCGGGCACAACTTTCACATTCCGTTGCGTTGGTTTGAAATTCCATTGCATGGCCGCATGTTTATCCGCATTAAAAATGACAGTAATTGGTCGCTCTCGGATCGGCTTCATCGTTGCCACATTGTCGAACTTAAATGCAAGTTTGGGGTCGCCTCCCATACCAGTAGCCTGGCAAAACATGCGATACAGAGGGACGCTTGCGTAGGAGACTCCGATCATGAAGATAACCCCAGATATGACATATAGAACTATATCAGCTTTAGATGTGCTCCTCGCTCCATATCTTCTATAGCTGGAGTTTGGTGATGAAGTTGAGAAATTCCTTCCAAATAAATTAGCAAATATTTGACCTTGAACGGCTGAAGGTTTTTTAGTTAGTTTTATATTTTTGCACAATATTTTGTGGATATTCTGCTTCGTCACCACATTGCCGAGATTTGTGCAAAAAATTGTCCGTGTAAATAGGTTTTTACAGCTATTGATCGACCTTCCATCTAGAATATTGTATCTTATATTTTGGAATCGTCCATAGCTACTAAGGATGATTTTGAACATTTTTCTGAACAAATATGAATAAAGGAATAGGTTATTGAAATTAAAATTTAAAGTTCAGCTTATTTAATAATTTTAGCACAAATTTGACAAGCAAGAAGGGCGCATTTACAAATTTTTGGTTATCATAAAATTCAGGGTAAAACTCCTGTTGTTACCACCCGATCATCCTCTCTCCTCTTACTAATTATCTCTGCGTGCCTTCTTCATTCTCTTTCTCTTTCTCATTCTCACTTTTTTTTTAATGCATATGAAACCAAGAAATGGTGTCAATTTGTTTATTGTTAGGGAATAATATATCAAATATTTCTGTCTGCAAGTTTCGTCACATTTGCTGTATATTCACTTCGCCTCACTTTCATAACTTTTACAATTCATTTTTTATTGCCTCCCATATCTTCAGATAGTTGGTGTACCGTTATACCGCTAGAGAAGAAGAGGATAATCGGGGGATAACATCAGGAAGATCAGCAAATATTTTAGCGCAAATTTTACATGCAAGAAGGGCGAATTTACAAATTTTTGGTTATCATTAAATTTAAGTGTCAATAACAGTACATTGATCAAATATATATCCTGGCCAACATGAATATCTCGTAAAGGTATCTGATGTTTTTCCCTACCTTACACTCCAACGACTGATGCTTCCAAGCTAAGCTTTGGAAATGCTTTTAAATACTAGTGTTCGAACAATTGCTTTGATAACCCACGCTCAAGTAAAACAGTGTTCGGCAGAGGTAAAGGTCGAAGGTTGTCAATGGGGTCATTGTTTTAAAAGTCTTGGTGCGAACGCATTAATAGGTTTCCGGTTAAAAGGTCGAACGGGTGAGGTGATCGGCGAGTCTTTGATGTGTACAGAGAGGTTTCTGCTGCGCCTGTCTCGACAACACTTGCATTTATTATTGTTGTATAAATTTTTAGAAATGCAACATATTCAGGCTGTCCGGTGGCCGAATAGGTAAAGCCGTCGGCTGGTCATCTATGCTCACCAAGAGGTTATGGGTTCGAATCTCGGCTTCACCTGCACCAAACGATGTTGCACGCTTGTCGACCACCTCACTTCACTATATGCCGTGTTCATCCTTGAGCCTTGACGTGAGTATGTGACTGGGGACATTGAACTTCTCGCCGGTACAGAGCGGTTTCACGTTACCTTGGTCACGGCTTTCCTCCGCTATCTAAGTTCAGCATGCTCGCAAGCCGGCATGGTCGCATCATGTGTACATGTATAAGCCCGATACGGCTTTCCGGTGAATCCGAGGGTAAATATGATACATTAATCCAAAAATGAGTTTATAGCGATTCTGCTTCAACAGGTTAAATATTAAACAGCTGTTTACTGACTGTATTTGCTCATTGAGGAAACACTTCTATGGGGCTTTGCTGAGTGTATCAGAATTGTTGATTATACCATGAAGGCAGCTATATTGAGTCTTCGGTTGAGCTCAGTTAATGGTTTTGGTACCTTCAGATTGTGTGAACGAACATTATTGCTATACAATTGTCCGAATATTTTGTTTCTTGCGTAAATGTACGGTTTGAAACAGTTATATAGAGAATCTGGCTTGAAATATTTTAAATATATTTTTATCATAATTTCTAGATGACTTTGCTAAAAATATGGCTAATGGAGAGAATTTGTTGTGGTTGTCTCCAATGGAAATACGTTTCACCCATGACTCTATTGGGAACAGATTCAGGAACGGAGAATCAACTCGAGATCTAATCGATAGAATCAAACAGGACAAAAACTATCTATCAAAAGTTCCGTTGGTCAAAGTATTTTACTGGGAAAACAAATGGTGGGCTCTAGATAACCGAAGGTTGTACGTATTAAGAGTTCTAATGTATCAAGGTCACCTTGATTATGCATTTTTCAGGCGTGTAAAAAAGAAAGGGAAACATGAAAGTAAAATGACCACAAAAAATGGCGGAAAAACTATAAGAGTCAGGGGCAGTGTTACACTACCGCATTATATACCATGTGAAGAGACGTCATCAGAAGAATCTGATTTTTCATATATAAGTGACAATGACGTAGAGGTGACGTATAAGTCTGGATTAGTGACGTCACACAGTCCTGCTTCCATTTCAAGATCCAGAATTGGATATGTTTACCCACGTGATCAACGTGTGACGTCACAATATATGTCTGGAGTAGTGATGCCACACAGTCCTGCTTCCATTTCAAGATCAAGAATTAGATATGTTAACCCACGTGATCAACGTTTGACGTCACAATATATACCCACACCAACTACGTCGCGAAGGCCAACAAATTATCAACAGACTCCAAGGTTCTCTATCCAGCCCTCATCAAATTATTTAACATCAAGCAGATATTCTAATCAAGATTATCACATTAACCCTGAGCGGATCCTGTCACAAAAAATACGTCATATAGTGACGTCACCAACCAGATCTTCAAATTATTTAAAATCAAGCAGAGAAACAAATCAAGATGATGAAAGAGAGTGCCATTGGATGACGTCACAAACTGCACCTACCTCATCAGTTACGTCATACCAAGTGTCAGCAAACCAACAAACACAAACTTTTGCATCGTGTATATTTGACTTCATTTCTTTTATATGCAAAGTATTTATTTATCTTTTCAATGTTGCAGTAGTTGCTGCTATCGCTGTTGCTGTTGTATTTGCTGTTGTTATTGCTTTTGCTGTCTGCGTAGCGTCGTTTGGTCAACGGGTCCATTAACAAAGAGGTAAAATTCCTGTTGTTACCCGCCGATCATCCTCTCTCCTCTTACTAATTATCTCTGCGCACTATTCTTCATTCTCTTTCTCCTTCTCATTCTCACTTTTTTTCAATGCAAATAAAAAACCAAAGAATGCCGTTAGTTTGTTTATTGTAAATATAAATTCCTACTGTTAGGTTTAGGGTCAGGGCTAGGGTTGGAGAATAATATATCAAATGTTTCTTTCGGCATGTTTCTTCGCATTTGCCGTATATATTCACTTCGGCTCACTTTCATAACTTTTACAATTGATTTTTTTCTTGGCTTCCATATCTTCAGATAGTTGGCATACCGTCAAACCGCTTAAGAGGAAGAGGATAATCGGCGGTAACATCAGGAAGATCACCGACAAAGATACTATGTTCGCTCTATTAGGGTTGAACTCCATGCTCGTTTGACATATGTCAGAGAATTAAGGCCGCACTGTATGTAGTATCATCTGATGGTGCTTGATAGGGATGGGCATTTTCGAATCCTAAAAGATTCGAATCGAATCGAATCTTTTTTGCCGAATCGAATCGAATCCGAACCGAATCCGGCTTTCTAACAAAAAAGTAGCGGATGCTAAGATTTCACTTTTTCAATCACGAAAGGGCATATTAGGCTTTAATCTGATTGGAATAGACTAAGAAATGATTAATCTACTACAAAAAGTGAGGATAAATCCAAAGTATAAAGTAAAAGAAAAGCACAGTAGCACATGAAACGATAGTATGAAAAGTGTAAATATGAGGAATCTCATATTAATATAGAATTAAAAAGCATTTTTGGTTTTGGTGCAACATCATATATGAAAAATTTATTAGAAAAACAAAAACATATTTAAAAATAGAAAGAATTTTTTTTCCGAATCGTCGAATCACATTTTCCGATTCGAATCAGAGACGATTCGAATCGGATTCGAAGCTTCGATTCGAAGTGCCCATCCCTAGTGCTTGACAATAATATTATTAATAAATTGTTTTTTCTCTGATTATGATTATATTATATTCTTCTCATTTAATCAACCGTCTCATGAAACCTGATGTATTCTACCTGAGTTCAGTATTCAGATAAAGAAGCCAACTAGCCAATGTTGCAGCATACAATGCAGTTTTACATGATAGTTTTTAGATAGCCAACTATGTGATAAATGGGAGCCCAGAATTTAAACTAAATCGAAAACGGACATTTAACCAATATTTGCAGGGGGGCATTTAGCCAACATTCAAAAAATTATATCCTAGAGTTAGAGGGTTAGAGTTAGGCTTCTGGGAAAGAGTTAGGGTTAGGGTTGGGGTAATAGTTAGGGTTAGGGTTGGGGTTAGGGTTAGGGTTATGATGGTTAGGTTTAATATTTCGAAGAAAAAAGTTTAAAAAAAATCGAAACAAAAAAATTTTCAAAAAAATATTTACTAAGAACGACAAAAACGGCCAATAGGAGGAAAAAAATTGAAAGTAATAAATGACGAAAAATGCGAAAAAACTCGGCAAATGGGATAAAAATATAATCCACGATTTGCGAGAGTTAGTAAGAGATACGAGGAGCGTGTTTATCAATGAGGCACAGAGGTCATCGCAGAACATCTCACTTACTTTTTAGATGAATGAATCATATTTACCCTTGAATTCACCGGAAAGCCGTAGCGAGCTTATACATGGACGCATGGTGCGACCATGCCGGCTTGCGAGCATGCTGAACTTGGATAGCGGAGGAAAGCCGTGACCAAGGCCACATGAAACCGCTCTGTACCAGCATATATTGAAGTGAGGTGATCAACAAGTGTGCAACATCGTGTAGGTGCTGAATAAATCTGTGCAGGTGAAGACGAGATTCGAACCCAGAACCTCTAGGTGGGCACAGATGACCATCCGACAGCTTTACTCGTACTTAATTGTTGTGTATGCGCCAAAATAGTCGATCATATGATTCACCAACATGAACAATCTCCAAAACGCACCAAGAACGTTAAGACGTATCTTTTCATACAAAAATATCGTTACTTTGTTCCGCTGCTAAATAAAGGGCTGAACTTCATGATATTGGACCTTACATTGATTGCTCTCACGTGCTTGGCTAAATATCAGCTTATACGTGTTCAATGATCCGTGTCCGTATGAAATATGTAATATATAGCCTGCTGCTGCTGTAAGAAATTTGCATAAAAATATGGAATTACTTTGTTGCTGTAAAAGCTTTACAGTTGATCTGTTGTTTTCGCGCGATGGAGCGAATATGAATCAGCGTTCCGTTTACGCATGTTCAACGATCTGCATCGTCTTCCTTCAGCGTTTTCAATTCACCCATTGTTGTCAAATTTGCTTTGTTTATTACACGAGGAACTATATGAGGAACTATATTACACGAGGAACTACTGTGGGAGAATTTAGCGTTGATCTGTTGGTTTTTAGGTTCAAATTGTGACTACGGGGATATGTTTGATAAAGACTTATATGTATGAGATGTATTCGGATTGTGAATAAAATGTGAAATATTATTAAAAATGGTTGTATACTATCTGAAAATGCTCGCTCTATATTGGTGATTTCTGTCATAGGAAGAATATTATAGCCGAGTCGTTAAGTATAATAAGTTTCGCCTCAGTTAATTGTTTCAGGTGCAGTGGTACCAGTACCACATTAGTAGCATAGGCATCTCTAGCTTTATTAAGGGAGCAGGCATAATCGCTATGAAATTGTCCTAATATTTTGTTTCTCTTCATTTTGTGAATATATTTACGGTTTGAAATATTTCTAAATGTAATAATTTCTAGATAATGAGACCATTTAATGCCCAATAACATGCCTAAGAAACCTATAATAGCTATGTCTCCAATGGAAATACATTTCGTTCACGACACCATTGGGAACAACTTCAGGAACGGAAAATCAACTCAATATCTTATTCAAAAAATCAAAGAGGACAGAAAATATATATTAAAAGTTCCATTGGTCAAAATATTTTATTGGAAAGACAAATGGTGGACTTTAAATAACCGACGGTTGTACGTATTGAGAGTTCTAATGTGTCAAGGTCACCTTGAGTATGCGTTTTTCAAGTGTGTAAAAAAGAAAAGGAAAAATAAAAGTAAAATTACGACAGACAATGGCGGAAAAACTGTAACAGTCAGAGGCGGTGTTACACTACAGCATTATATACAATTGGGAATGACGTCATCAGACGAAATTGATTATTTGGATGAAAGTGATAGTGATGAACCTAGACGCAATTCAATGCAAACACAATACATTTTGAAATCGAGGGTAAGTGAATATGGTTTCCATGGTTCCCATCGAGTGACGTCACGTAAACCAACTTCCATCGAGTTGGGAAGAAGATATAAACACATTGCGTCTCAAGAGGCTCTCGAGAGAATGACATCATACGATACGTACGTCATCCGATGAAAGAGATTACTTGGATGAAAGTTACTGTGGCAATGACATACCAGTGACATCACGAATCCGACGTCAACCGACAAAAGTCGTTACTTACATGAAATATATAGTGACATGACGTAGGAGTGACATCACAAAGACCATAAATTCGACATCTTCGTGGTGTCGCAGTCCAATATAATATTCGACCAACATTTCAAAATCAGGGTGGAGGTAATATTCTCTCCTACGTGATCAATATGTGACGTCACAAACTATGTGGAACTTGATGACGTCACTCAACCGGGCTTATATCGTGTGTTAGGTCATCAACTGATTCTGCCCTAACGGACAGTTAAACAGTACCCTAATACTTTTCTTTAATTATTTATTATGTATCATATTATACTCATTCATGTAGTTTACTCAACCGTACAGTTATAAAACAACAAATATAATACACGTTGGAAGTTTGCTAGTTTTATTGAAAATCTGAGGATGTTCGTTAGTCATGATGCAGTGTGCTGATGGTAGTCTGGTAGTGGTAATCTTTAGATACCGAAGAGTGTCAACATCCTTTCTTATTTTCCATGGCAAATATCTCTCTCATATACAGAAGCGGATCAAGCGTGACCTAGTCTAGGTTATTTATTGTGAAAAGAAGTATCTATACTCTATAGACTTCACGCCATGTTGACTTTACAGACTCGAAATGCACATAGAAACAATGAAGGGCATCGTTGAATAATACGCCCTAAGTTTCTTGTACATAGCTCAAGTCTCGTTTCATTGGCTTTCAATTAGATTTTATTCGTTGTTTCTTCAGATGAAACCCAAGGATAACTGAATAAAGTCGTCGGTCAATTGTACGTGGATAAAATATAAGACCCTGTGTCGCGCAATACTATTACTTTTTTGCTAGATATTCCAGGAGGTTACTTATATGGCCCTTCACACTATGGTAGATCTACGGTAGAGTCGTCGAAGAATTGCAAATTTACAAAGTAAAACTACGCAAATGCTTATTTTTGAATAAGCACGACGGTAGTTCTAATTTGTAAATCAGTATTTGCGTAGTTTCACTTTGTAAGTAAGAAATTCTTCGTCCATACTACCGTAGATCTACCGTAGTGTGAAAGGGGCAGTAGAGCGGTTTTAAATTCGCAAGAAAGATGCAGGCAATTCCAATAGTGTTCCTAGATAAGGGGTTTCCAGTGTAGAGGAAAACAATCCGTGTGCCTTAAAGAAACTTTCTATGAGATCACCAACTACGTCATAATTATATAGAGCTACTTATTACAGCCTTTACTTTGTTAATAAAAGGTTGCACTTTAAGTGCAGAAAACAATTCCCCACCGAAGGCTTGCGAAAATGTTTTGGCATTTTAATTAAAACTCATCGCGGCTTACCTCGTAGTGTGGGGCGCTTTGTGGTCACGCACTTGGCATATGTCGAATACCACTAATGGACAGACTCATGATTTTAAAAGTATGAAATAAACGAGTGTAATTATCAACAAAATGTTTGGTAAAAGTTAGGCCTTGATAGGCGTTGGTAAAATCATTTGCTATTTTGAGTGCTGAGGTAATCGAAGTCATTTAACTCGATCAAAATTACTACTTGTATGATGTTGAACATTTCAATGAATACGTTTAACTACCAGAATATATATATATGCACGCGATAGAGAGATCACATATTCAGTTGTTTAGAAAGGTTGCTTCAAAGATCAGAACATTATTTATTGAAGGAACTGTGCCAGAGCAATTTTATAAACACGATGTAGTGCGAATCTGTTGAGCTGAAATGTTGATCAATATTCATTTAATTCCCATAGATTTTATTTTTCAAAATCTAAGCAAGGACATTCTGCTTGACGTCATTAAATTAGATACGTCATAAATAAAAATGTGCTGGGATTCAGAAACTGTGAGGATTTCACCAACTTCGATTCGATTCACTCAAGATTCGATAGCAAGATATTTTTCGAATGGCTACGAGATTGATGACACCATCGAAGCAATCATGCGTGGAGAAATTGACGTCGATAGTATTCCAAGGATGGATGTCTTTTATAGCAACGGAAAATGGTGGAGCTTGGATAACCGAAGGCTGTACATGTTCCGGGTGTTGGAGCTAGAGGGCTACTTGCTTCGGATCAAGGCTTATAAAGTATCCAGTTATCGGCCCTTTTCAACCAGAAATGAGGGAGAAACCACCCGCGTTAGAGGCGGCGTTACCAGGACGCACTGGAACGGGGGAATATGTTGTTGTTGCATCCAGATCGAATCTCTCTGCAAATTTTGTCTCTGCTGGAGTTGCTGTTGCTCTTAAACAAGGTGCACTCGGCTGATACTTGAATGTCTGGCTGCATTGGTCGTAGTTCTCGTTCTTATGCTGGTGTTAGCTCTAGCTACAGGTGCTATACAGATCGGGGATGGTACCAGACCCTCATTTCAGCCCTAATCGACCGACGAGTACTAGATAATGACGTCATATGTTTATAAAGCTACTAATAATCCAGATGCAAGAGTTATTTCGTTGCAAATTTATTATCATTCTTTGAATATCTTTTCCAGCAACTTTTTAGTAATAATCTGGGTCCAACCTCCCTCCTCTCTCTCTGAAACAACCAATGACAACTTCAACCTTGTCATGTCATATTCTTCTGTACTTGTTTTTGATATATTTTTCAGTTTGCCCAGTTATGTGCAACTGACTCTAGCTTAAGTAATGCCAATGATCATTTTTGGGATATATTTTGTTTTCATTATACAGACGAATATTTTCATCATCATTTTCAATTTCATCGCAATATTTAATTTTTTCAATAATTTTGAAAATATTTTCGTAACAGCGTGCGTTTAGACTTTAAACAAGTTTGTCATTCAGTTTATGCAATACATTTTTGTTCGATCAGTTTTGTGATGTAATAAACAGGTTAAATTCAAAATATATTATTTCTGTTGTGACGTAATCGAAGACTACATTTGAATGTAAATAGTTTTTGTGACGTGATAATCAAGCTAAATTCAAAGGTTTCCCGATTCAAACAAATTACTGTCATTCAAGGCGCCTTCAGTTCACTTCTCTCGCGATCAAAAAACGCAGTGCTCCCTTCGAACTCCGACAACCATTGTTTCAGTGAGTATGACGTCACTAATAGAACACTTGTGATATCATATTAATATTTCTAATGTTTTTATTTAGTGATGCGACGTCATAGTCCATATAGTAAATCGTGAACAATGCATTTTTATGAGTGTATTTTTCAAATTTTAGAAGGACCTAGTCTAGGTTATTTATTGTGTTAAAGAAGTAGACATAGACTTCACGCCATATTGACTTTACAGACTCGAACAGGTACATAGAAACAATGAAGGGCATCATTGAATAGTACGTCTGCAGAGTCTTTGTTTGGAATGTATGAATGATACGAAATATCCGAGATGGTCGAGTAAAGATCGGAAATATTCTTTACATAAGAGTGTTCAAATGGAAAGGAAAATGGTGGAGTTTGGACAAGAGGAGGCTTTATGTGTTCAGAGTTTTGCAATGTTCGGGTGATATAGAGTTCATTCCCGTGAAAAAATTGGCAAAATTGAAAAGATGGAATCTCAAGAAAAATACGACAAACAATGACGGTGAAACTGTGATAGTCAGCTATATGAGCAGAGAATTCAATAGTGACTGGGGACGCTGAACTCCTCGCCGGTACAGAGCGGTTTCATATGACCTTGGTCACGGCTTTCCTCCGCTATCTAAGTTCAGCATGCTCGCAAGCCGGCGTGGTCGCATCATGCGTCCATGTATAAGACCGATACGGCTTTCCGGTGAATCCGAGGGTAAATATCAAGCGTTGAAAAATTGACGTCACTAAAATATTCCATTGATCGATGTTGATAAATCAACAAGGAAATGTTAAAGTTTGAATAACCGAAGGATGTATATGCATCGAGTTTTGAAGCTTGAAGGGTACTTGCTTCGGATCGAGGCTCATAAAGTGTGAGATATGGCGCTAGAGCGGAGAGCGGAGAACTATGCTGTTGTTGTATCCAGATCAATTTCTCTGCACATATTGTCTCTGTTGGAGTTGCTGTTACTTTAAAACATTTTCAATGGTCATGGCATCCATGGCGACCACGACAGCCATAACATCCACGACGGCCATGATATCCTCGACGGCCATGGCAACCACGACGGCTATGACATCCACGACGGCCATGATATCCCCGACGGCCATGGCATCCACGACGGCCATGACATCCACGACGGCCATGGCATCCACGACGGCCATGACATCCACGACGGCCATGATATCCACGACGGCCATGGCATCCACGACGGCCATGACATCCACGACGGCCATGACATCCACGACGGCCATGATATCCACGACGGCCATGGCATCCACGACGACAATGACATCCACGACGGCCATTGAAACATCGGCTCTGGTTCCGGTATAATAATATACCACCAAGTAATAAACGAACCAACGCATATTCCAACAAATAGCGAGATCAATGCTACCGTCAGTAACAGTGGTACTGTCGACGATGATTCTGTCGAAGTTGGAGTGACGTCACGGATGACTTCGGTGCTTACGTCATGGATGACTTTTTCGGTGACGTCACGGATGACTTCGGTGCTGACGTCATGGATGGCTTTTTCGGTGACGTCACGGATGACTTCGGCGCTTACGTCATGGATGGCTTTTTCGGTGACGTCATGGATGGCTTTCTTATTGACGTAATAATGCTCCATTGTCGTTCCTCCCGTAAATAAGGATTGCTAGTTTTCCGCTTTCCCGTCTTCCGTAAATTAGTTATGCCCAGATAAGTCCATTGAAATATACGATACAAATACATGCAATAAATTACTTCGTTTACCTCAACACTCAAAATAGCAAATGATTTTACCAACGCCTATCAAAGCCTAACTTTCACATACATTTTGCTGAATATTACAATAGTATACGGTCGTTTATAGTATACGGTAGTATACGGTCGTAATAGTATAGTTTATAGTATACGGTCGTTGAAAATAATGAGTCTATCGATTTGTGGTATCCGGCATGTGCCAAGTGTGTGACCACAAAGCGCCCCACACTACGAGTTCCGCCGCGATGATTTTTAATCAAAATGCCATCATTTTCGCGAGCCTTCGGTGAGAAATTGCATCTTGCACTGTCATTGCAACCTTTTATTAACAAAGTAAAGACTATAATAAATAGCTCTATATAATTATGACGTAGTCGATGATGTCATAGGAAGTTTCTTTTCGGCACATGGATTTTTCCCTCCGCACGGGTAGATAAGACAAGATAGTTTAGTTAGATAAGATAATTTGATTCAAAAAATTGATAAAACGGGACCTTACGGTCATCAAACGAGCTACTGCCCAGCTGGACAGGTGATAGATACCTTGCTGAAGGATATCATGAGGTATCTGGTGTATTTGAACCAAGAACTTCCAGCTCAGAGGTGGGAAAACTACTGCCCGCGGGTCACATGTGGCCCTCGAGGCCTTCTTGTGCGGTCCGCGAACTTCCTCGCAAGGCAAAGCCAATTTGTGTGGTCCAGACATTTTCGCACAGGAAAACGCGATTAACCAGACTACAATGAGATTTCACAGCCATGTTACAAACGCAAACACATTTGCATGAATAATAATTGGATTTTTGTGTGGAAATGACATTTAGAAAATATGGTTTTTGTTAAATGCGGCCCGCGAGAGATTCACAGATGCTCCATGCGGCCCGCGGAGAAAAAAGTTTGCCCACTTCTGCGCTAGACCAACGCCCCGTACAGTTCATCTCAATATTCAAGCAACAAATGATCTTA
>JAUELA010149131.1:0-14096 GCA_031471845.1 Boltenia villosa | reverse complement strand
AATTCTCCACTACTGCTTCCCCAAAGTCGCAGGCAAACAATTTACCACACTTCTCGGCACAGCAAACAATTTGAATTTTTGTAACGTTACAGAAGCGGAAAGCGAGAATCATTGTGAACAACTCTTTGGCTGCGATTTTTAAAATGGCACAACAACCAAGATTTACGATTGCAAAATCTTGCGAAATAAATTATTTGTGGCAGTTTTTTTTATATCGTCACGGACCCCATGTGCAGTCGTCGCGGAACCCACTTTGGGAGCCCCTGTATTACTGTATTATTCACTTCGATAAACAGCCCGGAGTTTCCCGTGCGGTTTAGGAAATACAGTCATTTAAATTTCCCGTCGCCGTCGCGTCTAACATAGCGTAATAGCGCACAACAAGCAGTATAATCTGGTCATGTGAGAAAATTACGAGATGTGTAGACTGGTGAACGGTGCAGGAAGCTCTAATATGTCTGCACTGGTGCGTGATATCTAATATTTATCTAATATTCACTGCAATTTTTGTATCACAATATTATTGGACAATTATTATGTCAAACAAAATGAAGTATTTGAAGTTGAATAGAATTTGCCTTGATAGTGTTTAGCCTTTGTCTTAAGAGTTCATGAAGTAAACGTCTGTGTTTGAGTTATATTCGCATCGTTATATTCGCATAAGTTTCAAATTTTACCGTATCATGGTTCTAATATATGAGTAAATATATAGAGTAAATACATGATTTGGTGAATCTGAGTATATTTTGATTATGCATAATCAACAGTGAAAGTTACTCTCAAGTTACCAAGGATTAGAGTTAGGTTTTTGGGCTGGTTGTAAGGCTAGGGTTAGTTAATCACGTTTATCCCAAGCGGATCTGACCCGCATCCAAATGACGACGTCGCTCCATTTATCTTCCGCCTGTCTGTCCGTGCTCTCATTCTGATTGCGAGGTTTCGTGAATTAAAATAAATAAAATATAAAGAAGTAAATAAATATGGAATAGGACCAGCAGAGCGCAACAAATAAATATTATTTTCTCTCCTAGATTTAAGTTAATGTTTTTATATAAACTGTGAAAGCTTATCAAAATGATGATTCTTTTAAAGACAATGCACAACGCTTCTTCGTTGACGCCACTAAGTCAATAGGTAAGTTCATACGTCATTATGTTTCGTCATGTCTTACTTGGATTTCAAAACACTAGTACGTCGATCTTGTAGCTAACGGAGGTCTGAATTTTACGACGGGTTATTCCTATGTCGAAGATTGTCAACATAAGTGCATTGTGAAGTTGAATTACTTTAGAGCTATTTGCCAAATAGCAAAACAGCATTACCTAATTAAAGTTGGTGCTCACACCCATTAAATGAGCTTTAATATATATAATAAGATAAGAGGTAATGGGAGTAAGAATAAAGAGATTGTTTTGAACCTCTCTCAATGTTCGAGGGAATTGGGATTTTTTTTTGTAACGTCAGAAAAAGGATAATTCCGAAAATTGATGATTCGTGGAAATGCTTGGCTTAACATTGACTCATTATTTATGAGAGTTACAGATTAATAGAAACATTTTTTTCATTTTACTTAACTTTAAAATAAATAACTTTCATGCGATATTTTATGTTCATGTTCATGCGTTGCTAAAATTAAGTGAAAAAAAAAAGTTAAATTGTTTAGAGAAGTCCTATGTGTATTTTCTCATATGTAGGGTTGCCACTGTATTTGACAGAGACTCGAGATGTTTTTACCAACATTTTATAGATTTAAATGGTAATTGAGAAGAAGCGGAATCTATTTCAGTACCAGCTTTCACACAATGGATTTTTGGCATGGACTGTTCACAACTGAAAATTTCTTGAGAAAATGAGGCGATGGAAATAGCTGAGGTAAGCAGTGATTGCAGTGATTATTTCTGCATCGATTAATTTACCTTTACTATATTACGTAATCTCCATATTCTCCTGCTTGAGATACGTCACTAAATTGACAGGGAATTCGTCAAGCCTGTAGATAGATCCCTTTGACAAAGCCAAAGTACTCTTGCTTCGGGAGCGAAAAATCTCTCGAAATATAGTTGTCCGAGAGAGACGAGAAAAGGGCAACAAGCTTTCTTTATCAACGAAATCATTTCAAAATACGACCGTCGAGCAGAACACACCTATGTAGTATATGCTAGCCACTCGGATGTAGCATTCATTACTCTCGATTTAAAAATACACATGCCGATATTTGTTCCAGCATGTGGATCGATTTGGACTCATGCAATAAACGACTAAATCTGCTGATATAACCCGAACCTTCATAAACAAAATTTATTTATCCTAATTATTGCACAAACATCAATTAACTCGAATACCATAAATCAATCAATGTTTCTGTCTCTCTTTCAGCTCCTGATGGAAGTCTAACAATTATCCCAGAAGGTGTCCCAGCCGACGAGTTCACTACACGGTGGTGCCTTCGGTGGTGTCTTGACTGCGATGCATACGGTGAAGATGAAGCATACAGAAACGACAGACATAATACCCGTGACCCGGAAGGCTATCAAGATCAATTAACTGTAAGTTTACGTCTAGATTCCAATGAGACAGAGTTGCGAAATGGCTGCCACCAGGTAAGGATACGCCACATGGCCCTCTTTTGAGCCTTCTTAAACATACGTGAGAGCTGGTAGCTTATAAGGTGTAACCACTACTATTAAGATGTCACTCGAGTAAGAAGATCGGAAATATCTTTTCCGAAAATTTATAATAAAACAGGTTGATATCATATGCATATAGAAAACATATAATGTTCTTCTATTTTTTAGGACAGCGATACGGCATTGACTTCTATGACGCTGGTAACTATACGTGCGAAGTGACGTACAACGGTCGAACTCTGCGCGTCGTTACGAAGTCATTCTTCGTCAAACGTGGGTATATTTTAAATATTTATTGCCTGCCACATAATATTACGGTTTCAAGTTAAAACGATTAATGTAAAAAATGTCCAAAGAACAAAAATCAATAGCACGTTCATTATTTAGCGGATGCAATCCAGAAAGTATATTGGTCCGCTCCGTTTATTTGTTCCAGGGGATCTTGTTGGCGCAATAACTCTCCTAAATCTTGGCCTATCCCCCCAAACTTTCAACTCATATAGACTGATTGCTTCTTCTTCAAAGTTTCTTTTTTAGTATGCATACGTCACGATACAGTCATGCAACATTTTATACTTTACACTATATCGCCCATAGCAGCGAAACGAAAGCATTCCCGATATCCAAAATTTGCACCCGCACTATTATCTAGAATTACGTCACAGTCTGGTTCTACCCGATAGAGATTTACAATCGACAAGCGTAGAAACTTTTTGGCAATAATATTCAGATGGAACGAATACGAGCGAAAACTGGTCACAATCTGAATTCGAATGGTTCTATTGAGTGCATTGTATTCATATTTATACATTAAACGGAAAACGAAGACCACAAAATCCAGCCTTGACTTGTAAACCAGTAGAAACGGAACCACAAGGAGGTACCGCCACCTTGAAATGTCAGGGACAGATTGCCATAGGAAACCTCAAATTGAACCTAAAATTGCCCGGGGACCTCAAATTGAAATGGAAAAGGGTAAAGGGCCAAGTTTGCTTTTATGCTCGCCGACGTTACTTGGTTCCAATCGAAAGGCCTACCACTTGGATCCTCAAATTTTAAGAAGATGCAATCTCATAGGAACAAAGAATAAATATAAGTAAAAAAAATAATGGTAATACCGAGAATATATAAAAAGAGAATCGATATTATTTGTTTGTGCACCAACCCTAATTAGGTTTAGGGCACCTTGCAAGGATTAGTTTCATTTTAGGGTTAGATTCGAGTTAGGTTTATGGCGCTATGATATCTGGAGCACATATCTCGGCGCTCCAATATAGGTACGTACATATCGGCGTATAACGCCGACAGTTATATAGAATATAATCCGCCTTTGCCTTTTGGCCCTAATGTCAAGGCATGAATGATGGTGAAACTAAAATGACAAGTAATTATTATTCATCAGTTATAAATTGAAATAGGAACCACGCGATATTTGATCGCCCACTAAATCTTATCACAAAGGGTTATGAAAATGAAAAATGATTTCCTGGTTCCTGAGTTCACAATTCATTCATTGAATACAATGAGGGCTGCTTTACTGTTACTTCCCATCTAACTAGGGATAGCTATATCTAAACATCACAAATAGCACAGAGCTTCAAACAAGAATGAGAAGAAGGTATATTGAGAGTGAGAGACCAGTATATATGCTATGAACCATCATTTACAGAAATATTGAACTTTGTTATTACGTCAGTTGAGTCATCATTGACTAGGATAATATATAACAGAGGGAATATCGATTTATCGTAAGGTAAATGAGCGATATTCATGATCGGACCTCATAACGTTGGAACAAATGACTGGGAATGGATTGATTGAACAGCTATTGCCTTCAATAATTGATACATAATTTCGTATAGTTTAAACTCTAATGCAATGCCAAACAAAATTGATGTATGAAAGAAACTTATGATAATAATGTAATTTGTAGTAATGAGTATTAGATGCAATGTAATTGGCAATTAAGTGATTTGATGATTTTTTTTCAGGAACTAATGGGAGCCATATAATATTGAATACGAAAAATGCGCTGTTGTGTATCAGGATGGAAGATGAAATAATCAACGATGTGGCGATACAACGCTTTAGAGTTGTCAGAATGGAGGTACGTATATTTTATGATCAGTATGATTGTTATTTTAATATGGATTTTATATATCAACTAGACTACCCGTGACCCGCTGGGTCATCCAGTTCCGAAATTTTCTTTCGTTTGATATTTCGTTTGTATTCTTATTTAACGTATTCTTGAGAATACTCAATGGGGCTATCATGCGTTTTTTTGTATTATATTCATTTGTGACGAAATAATGATTTAACAATCAATGGAACACTCAAATTATTAAGCACAATAGTTTTCTTTATCTGTGACGAAATAATGATTTAACAATCAATACTCGAGGTATTACGCACAATGGGAAATCGTAATATTACGTAATAATTAGGCCATCGGTGAACCACAAAAACGGTGCTAACTCGAGAACCCATGGTTCGATTTTCACGAAACTTGTTTTATTCTGTCCGCATTGTGATTTTACGTATTTCGTACCATTACTATATGGGGCTATCGTGCGTCGTTTTTGTTGTATTCAAAAATAGACAAACAATCAATCCATCAAGCAATTTGAGAGTTTTAGTATTATATAGATAGATATGTAAAAATTAATAAAAATTTCATAATCAATAGTAAATAGGGGTCATATCTAAAAAAAAATAGTTACTTGGGTCAAGGGATGGGATGAAAAAGTTGGACTCGATCGATTTACAAGTCCTGTAAAAAAGAGTCGCCGAGTCTCGAGTCATCGTCAATGACGTCATCAATTTCCCGAATCATTAAAAATGGTTGTTTTCTGTAGTCCTATTTAAAGAGTACTATATGCTAGTAAGCTTAAGTTACTTTTTTGCGTCCTGGTCCTATAGTAAGTCAAATATAAATTATTTAAGAGACACCGAAAAAAGTGATATTATTCTGTCGTACGATATTAAAATCGTAAAAATGTCATATCGAAAGATTTATTAGATTATTTTATTGTAAAGAACGATTAAAATCACTGGTACAAATTCATTTTCCATTGTCACTGCTTAGGCGCACATACTTTACAACGGGCGCAAATTCCTTTGTTTCTTTATTGGGGATGTCAAGCTTTCATCTGCTGAGCTCATTTGCGCAAACATTTATGTAACTTGTGTGTGATAAAATAATACCCTGGGATGGAACCGAGAATCATGTATCATTAGGCCTCAATAGTACAGTGAAAAGAGTGAGTCTTGCGCAGGAGTCCGGGTAATCGAAAAATCCCAAGACTCTTACGAGTCCAGAAACTCAGACTCGTTCTGTCCCATCCCTACTTGCGTCTTCTCCATTCAATACGTGTTGTGATTATATCGGGACCGTTTCAAGAAAACAATAAAACATATGTCGCTTTTTATAGACATCTCACAATGTTTAGTATACAAAGAGGTTAACGCTTTTTCCCACACATTGACGTAATATAAAGTTTAATAACAGGAAGTTAATGAACATTTCTAAATCTGTAACATGAAGTGTGAGCACTGTGTATGAGAGACGTAATAAGTCATAATAGATTGAGTCCAAAATTGCCTATCCCTAGTATGTATGTTATATAATGAATTTTATTATTTTATTACGTTATACAGGCTACATATGTTACAAAGGTAAAAATCCACAATATCTTTAATATATTTATATTCGATGTTTTGAATTTGGGGTTCAAAATTGGGGTAACAAAGGAAGTTGCTATTGGTAAGCAATAAGCAGGTGTAGTAAGAACGACGTAGGATTATTTTATTATCAAGATGTTGTAATGAAGCTTCAATAAGGTATATCTTCGAATTTACTAGAAGTATAGTTTATATAGTATATCATATTTCTTGATATGTAACTGCAATGATGCATCAATTCAAATTCACATCATGTTGTGTCATTCTTCTATCAATTACTTCTGTCGTACTTGCTCAAGGTTTGTTTGATCTTGCATTTTAGGTTTATTCAAGATATTATTTTCAATATCGGTAACGCCGATGCCCAAAATGAATAGATTCGTAAATAATAATAGTCGAGGAGAATAAATTTTACTTTAATCTGAGATTCATTCATTCTAAAGCTGATAGCATCAATTGTTACAGTATTTTTTGGCATTGGTATAATTACATTGAAACGAGATGACTGGTATCAAATTAAATTTGATCCCTTTAATTTTCACGGTGTTCTTCTTCAGCTATGAAAGCAACTTTCCAGAGAACTCACCAATATTACTTTTATTAATTTTAAAATAATTTATATAATATATATATATATATATTGAAACAAAATGGTTCAAAACATTTTAAAAATGAATCAACCAAACTGTTACAACTTGATTCATCATATGACTTTTGTTTATTAATTCTTTTACTATCCAGCGAAAACTGTAAATGTGGGAAGCTATACTTTGAAGAGATTTGATCAATTAATAACCTTCACTGCTGCAAAGTCCGCATGTGAAGATGAGAATGCTTGGCTTGTGAAAGTATCCGATCCTAAGATGACAGAGGCTGTCAAGGATATAGCAAAGTATAATTTTTAATTCATGAAGTGCAGATAATCCAAGTGATGCAGGGTCAAAATATTGGAAATATTTCTCATTACTTCATTAATAGCATCTGCTGCATACACCTTGTAAATGTATCAAAGTGTTTTTGCGTCATCAAAAGATGACTTCGATCAATCGTATTCACATATTAATCGAAGTCTATAAACGCAATGCTCGTTTAAAAATTAAACTAATTGCAAGTAAATACGCTCAATAAAATACTCTGATATTCTTGTAGAGGGCTAAGGTATCAATACTGGATTGGACTTCAGGACGTTGGAACAAATACCTGGGAATGGACTGATGAAACAGCCCTTAACTACAGTAATTGGTAGAATATATTTTTATAGTTTGAAATTTCCCTCACATATGCTGCATAGCAATTGGTCCACTCTTAAGGCAGACCTAATATGTATAAGAAATTAGTGATCCCAACATGCGAAGCAAAGCAGCAATGTGAAGCCCCAATAATGAAAATAATTAATTTTGTAGCATTACTGATCGTCAATGGTGTAATTTCACTATTTCAGGGACACATCGAAGCCAAATAATCTTGGTAAACAAAATTGCACTGTTGTGTATGGGCATGGATCATGGAATAATATTGCCTGCAGTATCTTAAAGAGATATATTTGTCAGAATGGTGAGTCCAACCGGTTTTTGCTCCGATGTAACACAGTATTCAGATCTATATTCATTGTAATTTTCTTTTTAGTTTATATCGTTAATTTTACAACAGTCGATTGCGATAATGTGTTTCTCATACATATGACTGACAATATGGTAAAAAATTACTTCACATTTGAAAAAACGTATCAATAAGTGAGAGATAAACTATTTTTATTGTGTTTCCCAGATCGCTGCAAACCGAACCCGTGTGAAAACGGAGGAAGTTGTTTAATATCGTCCGCTTCTCCATATTATGGATGTACTTGCAAGCCTGCATATGAAGGAAGTATTTGTTCCGGTGAGACCTTGTTGAATGAATAATTATATATTGAATAATTGAACCAATGATTTCTGACTCAGTGATCCAAAATATCTATAATGCATGACCCATTCATGAGATATCGGTTCTTTTAATGTGTGTAATGTTTAAATTTCCAATCATTCTGCTTGATACCAGAACCAAAATACTTCACCAACGGAAGTTGCAAATATCACATCAACTATGACAACAAAAATAACTTTAGAGACGCGAATGCAACCTGCATAGAACTTGGGGGTTCATTAGCCATGGTAAAAAGTCAGTCAACTCATGACTTCCTCACAACAAGTGCAAACACAATGTATTCGAATAATTCCAATGTGTACTTATGGATCGGAGGCAAACTTGAGGACACACAGTGGGAATGGTTAGATGGGACGTTAATTCAACTAAAAGAGGGGTCAGGATTCGAAAAATGGGCACCCGGTAGACCATCAGGTGACGATGAATGCCTTATAATGACTACATATTGGGATACGGATGAAACAAATGATGAATATTCATGGGGTAACAAAAATTGTTCCAACAATGCTGGATACGTTTGCGAAATGTCAGGTGATTATAAGAGCCCATCGCAATATGCTTTAGTTCAACATATTACTGTTCCTTTTGCTCAAAGTTTCCGACTTTTGTACGATAGATCGAAGCAATCCACATGAAACTTGTATAAGTATAGGATGCCAGCGAAATTGCAAATGTGATGAAGGATATTGGGGAGAAAATTGTGGATATTGTGAGTTTTTTTGTTTTCCACAAATAATGTAAGTTATAAATGCCATAGTGATATTTAACTGTTTCACATCACATGCAGTCAGAATCCCACACTTCAATATTTCTCGAATATTTATTTCACTATTCATGCAAAGTTTACGCCACGATAGTGCCGATGAAAATGATACATTAACTTAATTTTATAATGATGTAAAACAGCAATACTATGAAAATACAATAGTAAATCATTATTATTTACATTCATACAGTCAATGCCTCTATAACCAGTGTGATACCAACCACCATCTCAGCACCAGCAACTGTTGGTCCAAGTCAGGTCAACTGCACAGCATATGGAATTCCGGAACCTCGCGTAGATTGGTTCAGAGCTGGTGTAAATGTATCAATGGACAATACAAACAGCGTTTACCAAAAATCAGGACAACTCAGTGCCATCTTATACATTGAGAATGCGAAGTTATCTGATGATGGGATGTATACTTGCCAAGCTGTCAATCATGTTAGAGAAAATTCAACGATGATAAAAAGTGAAAAAGAAATTTCATTATCAGGTATATATGGAAAGTTCCTATGATGAATTAATAATAAAAGTAGATCATTTCAATTTTTTGACAGTACGATTTGTTTTATTAATTTCTATGATTAATTTATATTAAAAGTAGTTTATCTCAATTTTGTGACTGTACACCACATTAAAGTAAAGCTTAAATGGTAAATTAATATTTGCATTGTAGTTAATATTCGCATAATGTGTTTTTCAGTGTACGGCTCACCAACAATACTGAGCACAGACCTAAATGATTGCAGATTCAGCGGAAGTGTAAACATTGCGTGGAGAATGAATACCCAAACCGTGCGATTTGTACACAGGTTAATAACATTTTTGTCTCATATTATAAGGCATTGCAATTTTGAATTTGCATTGATAGTTTTTGTAATAATAGCACGTACACTTTAGGTTTGAAATCAAAACGTCCATACAAGCGAGTCAAATGTTGAAGCGTCCAAAGTAAAAAATGTCCACTGGACAAAAGTCTAAAAATGCTCTACGAAAAAATGCATTCGTAGTCATAAAAGGTTTAACAAAGTTAAAAAACAAAATGAACATATGTCAATTTCTACTATTCGTGAATCTGCAAGCCAGTATTTCTACCACGCATTATGGAGAAAAAAATATATATATCATGGATGTTATTTAATTTTACAAACTAAAATACTATGACGTGTGATCAATGAAAAATAATCCCACTTAATACGACTTTTACCGTGCTTTAGAATTGTAATGCATTTCTGATTAGAATAAAACAAGAATCAATTTGAGACCCAATATGACCTGTCTATTTTACCGTGCATGCATATTGAGTATGCATTATGTATGCATTATGTGAAACTGAATTAGTTCCGCTAATGAGATTAAATAACATAGAGAACAGTAGCTAAATGAGCATTATTATTTAATTTTTAAATCAGATTTGCTGTGACAAATATGAATTCAACTGGCGATGGATTTCCATCAATGGTCAATGTTACACCAACTGGAAAGGGAGTACAATACCTATTGCTCAATGATCTCCTGCCCTCAACAAATTATTCAATCAAGGTGAAAAAATGAAATTCATTCATTGGAACTGCTGCTTAAGCTTACCATGTGTTCCTGACCCCACGATGCTTGTGTTACCACGCCTGCCTTGTGTTAACAATGTAAAATCAAGAGTGTATAATCATAGCTAAAAGTAAATTTAATGATTTCGTTACGTTAGATCAAAAATGGCTATAAAAACGAAAACTCCCTCCGTTTCGACATTACATATTAGATGAAAAAGTACATGCAAATATGATAAATATATTGTATAACTACTCTAATTACATAAATGAGAGCATAAATAATAAAAAAATGGAACATATATTCAAATAAATCTGATCAATTTGTTTCCTACTTATTGGAATGATTATTTTTTCCTCAGGTTTTTGTATGTCCTGACCAATGCATTGAACAACTCAACGCTTCATTGAATATAACTACAGGTGTAGGATTCCCTGCACCAGTGATAGACCCAGAAGTTCGTCTGAATTCAACTCAGAGTACCTGTGACGTCACATGGTCCTGGCCACAGTCTTCCCAGAAGGGAATAACATCGTTCAAGGTACGTTCAAGGTAGTTTCAAATGGCATTTGGTTTAAACGGAGTTGGTAAATTATTCCCTATGTGACAAGATACAACAAAATACATCCTTGGTGGAATACGTCATTTATGTCTGATCAAATCAACCCCATTCCTCATATTTGTAATAACCTCTTTCTCAGCGTGATCCTTGGTCATTCCTGGTTGATTACATCAATCTCATTGTTAGCATTACTATACTACTCTTTTCCTAATTTAGATAATATTGCTCACAAATTTGATTGTAGGTGAATGCAAAATCAACATCAGTTTATCCATCACTGAATGTTGAAGACAACCAGTTTGAAGAAATCTTCAACGTTTCTGGAGAATATCTGGAATTTCGCGTCCCAGCTCCACCAAACCGGAACTATTCGATATATATACAAGCCAGGAACTGCGCAGGGGAGGGAGAAAAGATTAAAGCGAATGGAAGCTGTGTAACCAAGAAAGCAGGCGAGTATTATGATTACACAATATTTTGATAATTGCTACGGGAATCACCTGTGGATAAGATCTACATCAAGGTGCCAAATTAGTTACAGAAGTTGAAAGCAAATAAATGAATTTAATTTTATTATTTATCAATTATTATAATATGCACCCATGACTTAGTTTCGCTTGAATACATTTACAACAAGAATATTCTTTATTTTCAGCCCCTTATCATGTTCCTGTCCCAATTGCATCTGGAATATACGAAGGAACAACCAGAGAAATAACTTTATTTATACCAGATGAGTCGAACGGGTTAATCAGGTATATTGATAAGCATATCATGAATCATTGTTCGAAAAATTTGATTGAACTGTGATAGCCTATTTTGTCGGGAGGGGGAATGTGAAAAAGATTTTCATTTCATTTACATATTGTGTTTCAAGCTAACTTTTGTGATCAAAAAATGTTTATATTTACAAGTTCTTCAAGAGCAATTTCACTAATACCTAATATTTGTTTTTATGTTATCATGTATTTTTCTTATTTCAGTTGCATATTCGTGATTGTTAAATTTGGTGACAGTTCGAAGATAAAATCAGCGTTTCAATTGGAAGACCTGATGAGAGTAAGCTCTGCTGCGATTAATGAAGAAGACGAAGTAGGAGTAGAATACCTTGCAATAGCGGTTCAAAGGTAATAAGGCATGTAATTAGACCATAATGCAACAAACAAAGATATTTTAAGATAATATTTTTCTTCCTGCATGTTTTTTTTTTGCAAGGAATATTGATTTAATAAAAAATACGTATTTGTCTAATCGAGAGGAATAACAATAAATTATTATGATAATAATGTATTCTTTTGGTTAACAAAGCAATAGCAGGATTATGAAATGCTATGAAAATATCGTTTATTTCCGTTGCCTAATGAAAATTGTAAATTGTCTACATGATTTGCAACATATTCTGTATAAGAGTTAAACATACTATTTAATGATTATATTACATTTTACAACAATTTGAAACAAAATCTTACATTTTTCTTATTAGCTAATACACTCTTAATTTAACTATTCCCTCCTGGAGTTTATGGTATATTGTGGTCCATATGTACATGTATCGCTACGTGTGGCGTAGAGCGTAAATGCCTTTAAACATTGAACCCCTAGGACGCTGGTAACAGAACCTCTGAAAAAAAATTGTGGACGCCTTGTCTCTGCGAATCCCCTCCCTTCAGCCTAATTGATAATAGGCCCCGGGGCTAGATACATATCTTCATTGGAAATCTAACATATTTCAACCATTTTTAGATCTGATCTTTCCGATAATTCCTCTACATTACTCCTTGGGGACGAAACTTCAAGTTCTTGTGACGTTACTCGGCATGATGTTATTAGAAGAGAGAAGAGAGAAGTTGTTGAAGAAATGATCTTCAAAGCAAGTAATTGGGCAATCAAGCAAGATGTTACATACAGGTATTTTGGATTACAACCAGGATAACATATATTTGAATATAGATATACATGTACACCAGCATGTTAAGTGATCATTTATGATTATTTAAATTATCTATAAAATATTACAATAAATAATCAAAGAAACGGATGGGGAAATGAAACAAACGGAAATTTGAATTTGAAATTGAAAAATAATATACAGTCTTTGTTAAATTGTTTGAACTATTGACATAGGCAATTGAATTATATTCTTTCCACATTTGTTTACAGTTATTATGCAGTCACGGCAACACCTACTGGGGACATTATTCTCTTCCAAAAGAGTGATATCGAATCTTTCATGAATACATCACCAGAACAGATTACAGGTAAGTGTTCTATACTAAGTTACTTGTAGGACAAAAATAAGTCATTGAAAAAAATCACAGAAGGAAATTCTGAACCTCCTACTTCTAAACCCACTAATCCTAACCTTTTTTTGTGTGTGACTAAAATTGTGACATTTATTCCTTATGATTTTTTCCGTGAAATATTTTTACTGTGACTTTTTTTCAAAAATCAAGTATAATATTTATCATTCTTTAATTCTATCCATTAATTTAAATACTTCATAGGTTCCAATTTTGCGTGGGTAGCAGCAATTGTCGCCGCTTCAGTTCTACTAGCTACAGTTGCTGGGTTTGTGATTTATAAGAGGAAAAGGTAAGGTCATCAATAATAATAATAATCGTCCCCATGAATAGATTACTAATCCGCTTGTTGGCAATTCATATTTTTCATACAGAAGAATGAAGCAGCAACATGAAGAACCAGGATTACCAATGACTCCAGTACATCAAGGTAAACATCTTGGAACTTTGTTCATCCATTATTGAAGTTTGCTAATGAATAGAAAACCAAACAAATCATTTTTTTGCCGGAATTTGAAATCTTTTCTAGTCTCAAGATATGATATTAACGAGATTCTGGAGCAGAATTTAAAACATAGATGGCTGAAGAAAATGCTATAAACTTTTTCAGACCCCATGTATGCAACTTTGGAAAATGAACAGAACAAACCAAGATCAGACACAGACATTTCAATGCGGAGATTGCAAAG